>CAHIKZ030004884.1:0-302500 GCA_903632075.3 Acanthosepion pharaonis
AAGATCATGAATAAAAGATTTTAAAGCATTTCTTTTAATTATTTTTCCTTTCAAAATGATAACGTAGATTAATTTTGGTATTTTTGACTAATGCAAGAAAAATTTAATTTATTCCTATATTATATCTTTATAAAAAGTATAGACTATGGAAATGAGGAAGCTGTTGCTATTGAGACCTGTTGTTGAGAGAACCCGTTCTTAAAATTTTGAATTTACTACTAGATTCTATGGCCTCCTTAATTTTTGCTAAGCGCCCATAAAAGAACAGTTTTGCCTTCACTTGAGTTGTTATCAGTATACTTAACAGTGCAAAACCTTTATGAAATGTTTGTATCAAAGATGTAATTATTGTTGTGATGCTCACATCAAGTGTTGTCTTGGTTATGGTCCGTCAACATAAAAACCTAAAACCAGTTTCTTAAGTATAGATTAAAAAACATCAAAGTTGCGCTAGAAGTTGTTAGATTCTCAACATTGATTATCAATAAAATTCAAATATATGACTTTCTCGGAAAACCGTGCCGATTTAATTACTCGGGCATTGTTTCTGGAAAAGTTTAGACAAAACTTTAAATTTTGGATTAATCGTCCTTCATGGTTAAATCGGATTCGGTAGCTTGGCCTGAAAATGGTCTGCATTGCTTCAGTGTGTAGAATTTTAATTCTGCATCATTTCAAATAGCTGAAAATAACTTGTTCAATTTTGTGCAAAAAGTGGATCACAGAGCCTTGGTATTTCTCTGACTCCTGATTGGTCAATTAATACTAATATCATGTTTTCAACTACGTCCGAGTTGTGCCGAGCTAGTCTCTAACCTGAACGAAAATACAATTCCGCCAAAAATCTGTCTATGTGTTTCGAGCCTATCACGTGACATGCAACATTATAAATACTAGCGCTACTTTCAACTCTCTTTCTTGATTTCTCAGGCCACAGTAATGCAGGGCTGTGGAAAGGTCGCTTTGTCCCTATAAGGGAAAACGCTATAAAGACGCTATGACACACACACACAAACACGCGCACACACGTATGTACGAACATTGAACATCTCTTAACTGATCAACTACAAGCAACAGCAACTTATTTACTTCAAAATCTGCTGGAACGATAAGTTACGGTTCAACATCTTAGTTTTCCAGAATTCTCTCACTAATATCTTCGGTGAACGATTTAGGCAGCAAGTTAATTCAAATTTTCGATATTCAAGTGAAGATTACATTTTCTCTCAATCAACAAGTTTCTTTGAACTCACCTTACACCAAATTTCAGCCTACAACACCTTATCGAAGAAGATTCTTTCCATTGAAACCTACTATTATTTCATGAACTGAAATCTTTTCTATGAGTCCAGATAAAAACTATATATCTTCCTTAACTAATTCAAATAAGAGTTCAAGGTGCTGCTGTATTCTTACTATATAAAAATCATACACTTGATAGTTTTGTATGTCATACAGTAAATTGAAGATTGTTATTATAAAAACAGCTTTTGTGATGTTTCTCCTTTTTGTTTTTCGTTTGCTGACACATTTGTAAATTATAAAAAATGTACGGATTGAATTGAGGCCGTTCAATACCCCTACAAGTGAATGCAGTAAGGAGGTTATTCAAAACCAAGTATATCAAAATGTTAGTTATGCTAGTACTTTAGAGCCAATCTAGATTATTAAGAATATTAACGTTAATACTAATAAGTTAAAATATTCTGACGCAGATCCTAAGCAAGATGCTAAGCTGTATCTGCTGAAATTGATGAATAAACAATCATTTGGTAAAAAATTCAATATTTACAAAATCCCCAAACTGAACATTTCTATATAAGAAGTTAAAATATGTATAAAATAATGGTGTGTTTCCTATTTCTATATATAAAAGTCTATTTTGATTATAAAATACAGAAATATGAAAATGCACAAAATATGGCTGATTTTCGTCTTAAAATGTACCTATTTTACATATTTCTAAACAAAAAAGAGAAAATATGCATAAAATAATGGTATTTTCCTCATTTGTATATAAAAAATGTTCTACCACTTCGTCCCCAGCCCATCAACCTCCGGCGTCTTCCTCTTTGGGTTGAGGTGTCCACTCGGTCCGAACCGAACTTAGGGGTAACTGGCCGTACGCTCCCTGAGTACCCGTAGATTATTTCGACCGGTCAACTGGTCAAGTTCTGCTCGCTGCCCACGCTGTGTTAGTTTTTTAGATCCAGTAAGCGGGGTGTTGTCCATACGTCCACGGTCGACTGGGGATGTGGACACGGCTGTGAGAGTTGGCGGTAGGAAGTTTGGAATGTGGCAAAATAAAACAGAAACAATATCTGCAGAAGCCAGACAACAATGGGGAAATCTTGACGTCTTTTATATAAGAAGATAACATCAGAACAGAGGTTACAGGGAGAATAAAAACATTTAACATAAATGAGAAAAGAAAAAGGAAAAGGCACAATGCATCTAGCGAATTCCCAACAGAGAGAGGGTTTGTGTGTGATAAACGCGTATTGAATTGCCTGGGGTAGGTTTATGACTAATAGTCCAGTCTCGTACAGACTTCTCAGAACAGGGGTTAGTCTTCTCTCTTCCGTCTGGCTTGTAGCACCTCGACCCGTAACGGTCGCCTGCGGATGCTCACGCACGTGACGACGATGTGCCGACTGATCACGGTCTCTTCCGACTCTCTCTTCCGTCTCACTCGACCGTCAGCATAACTATGCGTTTATATAGATAAATCTGGTTGATCATGAATCGACCCTTGGCCCGGCACGCGATTATCATGAGTGCCAAAAACTCTCCCTTGACACGTAAACATATTCTCCAATTATTATTATTACCTTATCACAAGTTCTTCTCACTTCACCAAAATTATACTTTGGGATATCTAAACATTGATTCAACCTTTTGATCAAAACAAATACTGTTAAACAAAACCAAGTATCTCGCCCATCCACATTGACCCAGATTTAAAACATCTCGTCCTGCCCTGAGATCGTATTTCTCATCGGTAAACACACATTGTATTTTGATATATAAACACCATTTCTACTTCCAGTCAATAAAAGTTATATTTGCGTGTGTGCATTCATGTGGGTGTGTGAGTGTATACCTCTCTCTGTTACATTCCTCCCTTACCCAGTCCAACATGCGTCTGACTTATACGTCTCTTCCAGCATGCAAAGGTAGAGTCCTCAGTTCTTCTTAGGGCTCATTATGCCCATTTACATTTTCATTGTCCTTACGATACATATGTACATGCAACTTCCGGTTAAAGTTCACTGTTGTGATGATCTTGTGCAGTAGAACCTTTTCACATAGTTCACTAGTTCGAATGTTCTTTCCTTTTTTTTCAATTATCGTAGTTCACTACACTCCTTACCAATTATTTCAGTCTCATTAGGAAAAAAAAAAAATTCGATTTATTTCGTAAATCTGTCCCTCCGATTTTGTCTCGCTTTCACAACAGGCTTTGTCGAATTTTTGTTGGTCCTTCCACGACAATTGTGAACTCTTCTTCAATATCAGTTAGAGGTCCCAATGCACTCGGGTCGGAATACCTTGGTAAAGTGCACTAACTGGAATCCCTCCTTCACTCATGCACTCCCGTGCCAGTTTATTCTGCCCGGTCGACAACGCCGCACGCCTCTTCAACCACCACCAAACCAGCAAGGCCACGACTATCATTAGTATAATTCCCACAACAGTCAATCAGCAACCAAATTTTCTTTCCAGCCCGAATTCAGTGTACCTATCTTATCTAACTCCGACTTCAACCGTCCAAGGTCAATCTTATCGATTGGCCTTAACAACGCCGACATATTTTCTAGCGACATCTTAGGAATCTCCCTTACAATGGGTTCCCACAATTTCGTCCATCCACTGACATTCGTTCCTACCAGCCCTAACAAAACCTCATTCTCTTCAAAATTCTCTTAATCGTTCCGGAGACAAGGTTTCCCAGAGACAGGTGTCCCAGCGACAGCATGTCTAATTGTGCCCTCACATGCTCCAACAACACCGTTTGACGTACCTTACTCATTATAGCTAACAACAGAAAATACCTTTGCAAAAACCCTTCTAATTGCTGTAATTCGGTTGTTACAGACGTGGTTACATTTATTACTTCTTTTCTAAAAATCCTTAAGTGATAAATCAATTGATACTCCCTCTATTCTTAGCCAATTCCAGCTTAGTAACATTAAGTATAGATATGCTCTCTTTAACCGACTAAGCCATTGCTTGTTGCCTCTGCTCTACCACTTTTAATTTCCTCTTAATTACCCTCACTTCGTCTTCGGAGACTGTAGGAAACAACACGCTCAATGCCTTTCCCATTATGGGTAGTACTGCCCTCCTTTGCCTAGTCCGTAACAACTTTATTCCGTTCAAATAGTAACTCATATTCTTCCATTGTCTCCTAAGTATTAGGGATTCCTGAGCTAAGGGGTATAATGTACGGTGGTATTCCGGAGTCTGTAATTAATCTCCGGCGACTTGTGTCCTGGCTGTATCTAGTTTGTCCACTTTGATCTTCAACTGACCCAGTAACTTCTCATACAGCTGCAGGTCTATCACCAAAGTTATCAACCACTTTGATCTAGTTATAACTACTTCGCTCGTCTTTTTAAATACAGTATTCTCACGGTGTTCCCAGGTATAAACTACCAGAACCAGCATCATCAGTACCTCTCGTCCATGTCTGCAAGGATATGGAGAGAATAATTCGTCTTTCTCAATCATTCTGTTTTGGTTTCGAATGGGTGGTTATATCTTAGAGCAACATATCAAGCACTGACCCACACCACCACCAGTGCCGTGCATACATGGGGGCCCTTCCACGCAACCCACAACACCGAGCATAATTTCCCGGTCAGTCCCAGACAGTTACTCATTCGGCACAACCATTGTACTGATTCCACTTACTCTTTGGGCTCGGTTTCACCGTCTCCCTTAATCGCAATTACAGTGGTAATTCCTCATTAACACCAGGCGCTTCTTCAGCCCGCAATTTGCTCTGCAAGTGTGCTAACGAAATTTCATCCTCTTCTTCCCATTCACTCAGTTCCTCTTCTTCCCTAAGGTTAGGGTCAATTCCTGCCTCTAATAAATATTTGAGGTGTTTGTAGTCTGTTTAATGGTAAAACTGTCCCATTCAAATAATAGTCCTAATTTTGCACAGCATACAGGATAGCGAACGCCACTTTCTCTATTACTGTACTGAGTATAGTAATAGAGAAACTGCTGAGTAACGGAGAGACGATGAGGCAAAAAATAAATAGGTACTTCCTCAGGCACACCTTGTACTGGGCCATACATGTCGGGACATGGTTCTGTAAGAACCGCCACGATGCAGTTATCACTAGCGTCTATATACACCACCGTAGGATTACTCAGGTCTGGTAAGGCAAGCATGATGTTTTCGCTAAATATTGAACGTGAAAAGTTAACTGCTATTTGTAAACATTAGAAAACCAATAAAATCATTGAAAGTTGATATGGTATCGATCAAAATATATGGATATTAACATGTTACAACAGTTTTCAAAAAAGTTATATTACAATTTTATGTTTTACAAAGGTTTAAAAAATGTTGAGATTTACATGCAAAAGCAAGCTGTTTTGGATAATTTTTGAATGTTAAACACGCATACTTGAAAAATTAAATTGCTTGTTGTAAACATTGGAAAAAAATAAAATTATAGAAAATCGATATGTTATCGAACAATATATATTGATTTTAACAATGTTCCAAAGGTTTACACAAAGTTATATTAAAGATTTTATGTTTTACAAAGCTTTGAAATATAGTATTACACTAGCAGTAGAGCCCGGCGTTGCCCGGGGATGTAACAGTAAGAGATAGATCAAGTATCGACCATCATAAAGACTGAAAAATAAAATTGACAAAGATTATTGTTTAAGGTTGACGGACACGCATGTCTTAATAGAATTTTATTATAAATAATTGTCTTGTAAATGGAATTTTTAAAGCATCTGAATGTAAATAAAGAAAAAAGTGTGCAAGACAATAAGAAATACTACCTGCCAAAAAAAAAGTGGATGTTTGTTTTATCGGCTGAAAAATGTAAGAAATCCGATCCCATATATAAAGGAACACACACACACACACACACACACACACACAAATTTGATGACTGACTAACTTGAATTGAGTCATGTATTTGATTATATAGAGTTGGGCATATAAAATTTGGCTCCAGGGACCTTAGGCGGGAAAAGGTTCTGTTGCGACTTTGCTACAGTTTTAACCAATAGAAGGACGAATTTTACTGAAACGAAATGTTGATTGGTTAAGGCTTTGTTTTATACAAGCTAAGAATTTGCAAGTGCGATATTCAATCGACAATAATAGCAAATTTTCTTAAACATACATTCGACACTCGGTAGAAAGTTGTAGAAACTCAACTTTGACACAACGCTGCTTCTATTAAATCTTGTGCGCCAACTTTATCCACGCATATCAAAGAAAGAAGCTGGTTTTTCAAACAAAACTATGGTCCGCAAACAGTGCGACAGGACGACAAATCAAATTCAACGTGGAGCATTGGAAAAAGATAAATTTTGATTACCGACGTTTCTTCCAGGACGTGCCCCTAATCTGACCCACTAGAGAAAAATATGCAGCACCCTGCCGACAGCACAAATACATTTCGTCGAATGACGCATCTCAACCACACTTCCCACACATTTTCTTTTCAGTTCACAAGAACAATATTTAAGACTCCCATGAACTTTTACATATTAAAAGTTTTCGTTTCCTACTTTCAATCTGAGGGGAGGTATTGACGCGTTGGCTCCTCCTTAGTTCCTTAATCCTTCACCAGTGGTTTATCTCCCCTTACTATAAATACTGGGTGACCTTTTGCCTCGATCTCTCTTTCCCCCCCCCCCAGGCTTTGGGTCGTATCCACCTCGTGTGGAGGTGAGGTAATTTTTTCTCTTCTTTCTTCATTTCAGCTAATACCAATATGTCAACTCTTTGTCGTGTCCACATCAACTACAATATTTATAAACCAATCACACTTAAGAAAACACTTACATCTTAAAACACACCAATAAAATCATAGATTACAAATCAGAATGTTTGTTGTATTAGTCATCATCATTTTTAGGTAGATACCGACCAAATATCGTACGGACGTAGTAGAAGACATACCACGTGACTTCTTAGGGCCAATTAGAAATAAATAAATAATTTAATTCTGGAGCCGATATTGTTCGGAAAAAAGTGTATAAAAACATACGAAATCCGTTCCCAAAACAATATACACGCGGCTGCCACCAAATTCCACACACCTCTCGCTGATGACCTTCATGACCTCATGTTAAAAACGACAGCGTTGACAAACTCCAGATCACGGCAACACCGCCAACAGTAAGAAACAATTCGTATCTCTCGTATCCGTTTTATTATAAATCACGCACACACATGTTGACTTTTTCATACAAACACACATATCACAACATTTTATTGTTTCTCACACACGTACACAAAGACAGTTTATATTTTATTTCAGAACTTTATCAACCCAAACAAAAGACATTACTTTCCAACTTTTTGTATTCCTATCGTTATATTAAATCAATATTTATTTGTTGAAACTACGTCGTCTTTTCTACTGAATTTTATTCCTTCAATGAAAAGCGTTTGATTATTCTAGACGGCCAAATTACGAGCGACCCTGTAACGATATCTTATTAATGTATTGAATCCCGACACTCCAAATTTTAATATTCAACGAAAAACCGAGTAGAAGGATTCCTACACTCTCACCAATACAGCGTTTCCCAAATTCTGGGAACACGCTAAGAACAATACCAATACACGTACATACGAACACTCACCACAATACACACACATAATATTCACCACACAAACTCAATGTAACTGTCCATGTGCTTGTAACTTGTTGTTAATACATATATTTGTTTGTATATAATAATCGGCCTTGTTTGTTTTCTTTGTCTAATTTGGACTTAATTAAAGTCCAACATTCTCATGCAGCTGGACCGGCTAGCAGGAAATTTTAACCCACGTGTGTTCTTTACATCTTCACCCCACGGTCCTCTACATATGTATCGCAAACCTACTGAAAATTATTGTTTGTTAGACGGGCTTGTTGTTGGCCATATTTTTATAGTCACTTAATGCAGTTTTACTGCTAGACCTACAGATGAAATGAAGTTGATTTTTTAGGGGTGGTCTGCAACAGAGAAAGAAAGAGACAACGAAGCTGTACATGCCCAAAACGAGGAATAAATCAACATGATCAAACAAATTTGAATAATGATAACAATTAAGTTAAAAAGATGTTCTTAGAAGTGATAAAGGTAGCAAAGAATATAGATAAATAATTTCCAATATGCTAACTTAGACGTAGAAAACCCGCTGAATTTCCCGCAAGCGGGTCTTAACCGTTATCAGAACTGGCCTGGGCGCAAAACAAATTTGGGCTATGGTAGATGAGGCCATCATGGCGTTTAAGATGACACTACCTGTAGCTATAACCCAAAATAAGCAGCTTGGGAGAAGCTGTCGGTATCCTTACCCCGGCCATGTTTTCAGGTAAGCAACCCTAATCGGACTTCTCGATGGCTCTCTGGTTAGCTACTTTAAATGTGCGGGGCCTGAGGTCCGAGTCTCGCAGAGCGAGGCTCTCTCGTGACTTTCAGCGCCTCGGGGTGAATGTTTGTTGTGTGCAAGAGACCCGTTTTTCTTCTCATGACCGTGAGGATATACTGTCTAAGGGGTTCGCCCTTTATTCAGCATATTTTGATGGTCGTTCGAGGGGTGTCTCTTGGCTAGTGAGCAGGTCTTTGAAGGCTGCATGTACCCTTGTCTTCGCAGATCCGGCGGGCAGGCTTTGTGTGCTGGATGTTACTATACGTCTCATTGGGGTTTATGCGCCCAATAACCATGCTGAGCGGCCTTTTTTTTTCGGCAGATCGAGCCGTTTTTGACGACTTCTCGTCGAGTAGTCTTAGCAGGGGATTGGAATGCCGTCCTTGACCCCGATATAGATCGTATAGGGCAAAAACCGGGTACTAACAATGATGTGAAGGCATTTCGGGACTTTGTCGGCAGGTTTGATCTTGTCGATAAGTTCCGGAACGAGCACCCTCAGGAGGTAGCATGGAGTTGGACAAATAGTGGCAACTCGGCTCCCGGGACGCTTGCGAGCTACCTGGACCGAGTCTTAGTTAAGAGAGTCGATGTAGGGCTCTTAGGATGTCCAAGTTTTCACTATATAGTTTATACGGATCATAGGCTTGTCCGGGTCCGTGTAAACTTAGATAAGCCTAAGGTTAGAATGGCTGGTTACTGGAAATTGAACTGTTCATTATTTGGTGAACAGGATTTCCGGGACCAGCTGCTACTAATGATTCAGAGGAAATTGACGGGGGCGGTTTTGGGAAACGCCTGGTGAGGCAAATTAAAATCCAAAATGCCGATTTTAGTCGTCGACTCAATCTAGATAGATTAGTGGCGCAAACAGTTTTAGAAGATAAGGTTGATCGGGCCATGAAATCCCGTGTTAGTGGGGACATAGCCTTAGCTAAGGCAGAGTTGTCCTCCTTGCTTATCAAGAAGGATCAAGCTCTGGTAGTTAGGGCTAGGCTAAAAAGAATGTCTTCTGAGGCGACGAACATGGCCGCTGAATTGCGTGCAGAGGAAAATCGGAACGCGGCTAGGCGACATATAGCGTGCGTCACATTGCCGGATAAGCGGACCGTGACTACAAACGCGGGCATATGCGAGGCCTTTCGGGATTACTTTCAGGATCTTTTCACCAGGGAGCCCGGTCTGAGGTCTGCTCAGTTCGACGCCTATTTAGCTAACTTTCCCTGCCTTGAGGCAGCTGAAGCGGCTAGGTGCGAGGGTCCCATTACAGAGTCGGAGATCTGGGAAGCGCTGAAGCAGGTTGGCCTGGATAAGTCTCCGGGACTTAGATGGTCTTCCCTACGAAATGTACTTGAGGCTGTCGCCTGTTTTTGTTCCTTTGCTGGAACTGATTTTCAACCACTGGATGAGGCAGGGGTCTTTACCTCAACGCTTCACCAGGGTGTGATCAAGTTGCTGCTTAAGGACAAGAACGGTGGGGATGGGTTAGGGAACTTTCGCCCTTTAACGATGTTAAATACTGACTTAAAAATTTTGGCGAAGATCTTAGCCAACCGTTTGCAGCTTGTCCTGTCTCGTCTGATTGGCCCCGAACAGACTTGTGCTGTGAAGGGCAAGACTATTCAGGATAACCTTCATATGGTACGCTTGATCTTAGAACAAGTCGACAGTGAAGCCGCGCTGATCAATTTAGATCAGTCCAAGGCCTTTGATAGGGTTGACCATCGGTTTCTGGAGGCTGTCCTTTCGGCGGCCGGTTTCGGAGCCGACTTTCGCTCCTGGATCCGACTTTTGTATGCGACCCCCGGTGCGCTGGTGGAAGTGAATGGGGTAAGATCGAAGCCTTTCGTATTGTCTCGCTCCATTCGTCAAGGTTGTCCGCTCTCGCCTCTGCCTTACGTTCTTGCGTTGGAACCATTCCTTCGCAAGTTAAAGGCGAATCCGGTCCTGCGCGGAATTACCCTGCCTGGAGCTACCACCTCAGCCAGGTATTCTGCCTATGCTGACGACGTTTCGGCTCTTGTGTCGAGCAGAGCCGAGATTGACGAAGTCAGCAAAGAGATCAGTGTGTATGAGATGGTGACAGGGGCCAAGATCAACCGCGATAAGTCTGTGGGCTTGCGGTTGGGTGCGTGGAAGGGAGTTTCTCTTCCCGGACCTTTCCTCTGACGGATGGGCCGATCAAGATACTCGGCGTCTGGTTCGGTCCTGATCTCCAGTTGAAATGAACTGGTCGGAGGTACAAGGGAAGGCCGAGATCGCGGTTAATCTGTGGTCTCGGAGGAGACTTTTCCTGAAGGGAAGGGCGGAAGTATGTGTTTCACACATCTATCCGATCCTCCTGTACCGACTCTCTGTGCTTCCACTCCCGTATGCCCGACTAATGTCATTAGTCAAGGACCTTGTTCTCTTTCTTGTGGAGAGGCAAGGCCCATATGGTATCTCGCGAGATCTGTTGCCTTCATCCCTCTGAGGGCGGTCTGGGTATGCCTAGCATTGAGATTCGTCAATATATGCTTCGCATTTTCTTTCTAGACCGAATGTGTCGCGGGTCGGATGAGGAGGGTGCCTTTTGGAAAGAAGACATCCAGAAACATTTCCTGTCCCTGAGAAGTGTGCACTCGTGCGAAGAAGAGGCCGGCCGTACACCACGAGCCGAGTGCTTCTTCTATCGTGAATGTCGTCGCGCTCTGAAGCTCCTCTTACGGGCTACGGATGGCCTCTCCAACGCCCAGGCGTTGTCTCGTAAGGCATTGTATCAAGTATTAGTTAGGGGGCCGTACAAGATGATCTAATTGGCGAGCTCGGTCTTACGAGGCTTGGTGGGGAGGATCGCTCGATATGGCCTTGGGCGCCTGGGTTGAAATGCCTCAACAACGATGAGGCATCACCACCTGGCTGGTGATTCGTGAAGACTTCTGGGTCGGCAAGAGACTTTGTTCAGCAGGCTTGAGAAATATCCAAACTGTCGTCGCTGTACTGGGGTAAGTCGAGACCATTGGTCACGCCTTTTTCAGTGCAAGGCGGTAGTGCCGTTGTGCAAGTTTGTTGAAGGCCTCATGGTTCGCATGTTGCAGGGAATGTTTTTGTCCTTGAAGCCAGTTCTGTTTGTTGCAATGTGGGTGCCGCAGATGACGAAGGCTGAACACTATGAGAGTCGTGATTTGGACGACGCGTCAGAAGGATTCATGAGGGCGAGAAGTTCACTTCTTCCCAACTGATCTTGTTCTTTAAGCATTAGCTTAAAGTCAAGATTAGGACGGAAAGGCGGCGGCTCACCTCATCAGAATCAGCAAATAGGTGGGTGAATCTTGCGCGTATGTGCCGAGTAAAAGGGGCTGACTTTGAGTGGCATTTTGATGCCGGTTAGGCATTAGGATATTGTTTTCCTGGGTTCAACATAAGCAACCCATCCTGAAATTAGGTTAGCATTTTGTCTTTATTCTTTTCGTTTTGTCCTGTTTTTCGTATTTGTTGTTGTTTGCTCATTGGTCCCCTTTGTGTGTCCCCACTTTTGTTTTGGAGTTTAATGAATGTGTCCCTTTATTTTTCATAGTCTGGTGGATGCATCGATTTCGTCCGGTTAACTGATATTTGTTGCCATATTCAAAGTTTGACGGTTTGTGTGTTTTATAGTGGGCATCGATTTATTCCGGTTAACACTAATTTTTGTTTCAGGGGGTTTCTTGTAAATATATTTGTTTATTTTGTATATATTTCATTTGGGGATCATTTTTTTAAAATTGTTGTTTTTATGCCCCCCCCCACAGACAATATTTGTACATAAGGGGAGTATTTAGGATTGTCATTGAGTCAAAGAGGTATTTTGGTGGATATAGTAAGAAAGGTATGGATAAATCATAAATGTGTTGTTTTGGTGAAAGAAATATTGTTTTGTATGATAGGGTCAGTGGTTGTGGCTAGCTAAGTTTTAATTAAGACAAGTGATGACCGTCCTTTACCCCAACCCCTTTTTTGGCCTTGTGCCACATTTGTACATAGTACCATTACGACAATTTACGACGACCAAACCTAGAGAGAAGTCCATAAACTCCACGCCGTCAAAACTCAGACTGCAGCGAAGTACAAAAAAATATTCTTTAACTGAAATAATCCACAAACACACTCTACAATTTCAAGAGAACAGATTTCAAACTTCACAATTTTGTTTAAAATTGATATTTCGTTATTGAATAACAAGAATCAGAAACTAAGAATTTATTTTTCTCAAGCAGATAAAGGTACGAGCAAACTGAACAGCTTTGAATATTTGTATAAACACACTTTAAGTAAAAGTTTATTAACGATTCAACCTCAACACCGAACATTTTTTTGTTGATCAAACTAAAACAGTTTTTTATTGAACAAATCTAATCAATACCTGCAAACGCACCCAAACATTCACAACAACACTTATACACAATTAAAACAATTAAATCCTCATTTATCCATCAAATATTAAACCCACTGTATTTAAATTGTATTAAATTGATGTTATTTTTATGCATTCAACTTTTTCTTATTTTCAACTTTATTTGCATGATCAAAATTATTTGCATGATTTGTTCCAAGTATTTGTTCTAAATAATTGTTGTGGACCTCGGTTTACATAAATTATTATCTGATCAAGTTTAAATTCAAAACCAGTCCGCAACAAATTAATTGCAACCCTAAAAAATTTATGTTCGAGGTAAGTAGTAAAGAAAAGTTGAATATAACACTGACCAAAGAAGTTATCTACCTTCGATTGTTTTGTGTAATACAATGATTCGTTAGCAGGAATTTGTTTAACTTCTGCGTAAAGGAATTTGGTGAGTGAATAAAGTTCAGTGATAAGTTCTCGTGAGTGAGCGTCAATATTGTTAAGTTTTATAATGTTCGTATAAACAAAAAAACTTAAAATTGTGTGACGTGAAGTTTAGTTCGACATTCGATTGATGTCACAATACAATTCTCACTGGCGTGTGTGAACGAGTTTCTGTTTATATTTGCTTCGGGTGGCCCACAGAGACTTGGCGCGAACTTGGATTTCAGTCACGAGCTGTAAAAATTAGTTAAGCGTAGCTGGCCTACTTGTAGATTTATTAACCAATGAGGGCTCGAGATTTTTTCGAAGGGGAATGAAGTTGAACGTGTTAATGACCCACTTTTTGCCACAAATTTGACCGAAAATATTGTTTTATTGGAATAATGTAGAATTTTGGTTCTACACCTTGAATGAGAAAGTTTTTTGGCGTGGTGTGAGGAAATGCATCCGCCGAAAGTGCTTTTTGTTTTGTATCCGGTGACGTTAAAATATGTTGTTGTATTTTTTTCCTGTGAAAACTCACCGGATGAAATTTTGGTTCGTTCTTTTATAGGATTTTAATGAAACAGGATTTTTTTGAAGATATCTGAAAATTTTTTGTAAATTTCGTAAAACTAAGTCTTAGAAAATGAGACGACACCAAGTCTGCATTTACATGTTTATTTTTAGACTTGATGAGTTGTAGAGGAATTTGAAAGTGTATTTTTATTTTTGTATTTGGGTATTAGGTGGAAAAAAAATTTACGATTTCAAAAACGCTATTTTTTAATACTTTTAACTTGATGCTAATTTTTTTAAAATAATTTTTACTTTACACTTTTTTATAAGTGCTGAGAACCATATAGTTTAGACTGAAAATGCATTATTATAAAAAAGAGTTTTGTCCTTTTTAAACAATGGAAAATGAAGACTAGGCATTTAAAAAGTCCAGATATTAATAATTTCCATTTACGGTATTGATAGTGGCTCTTGCATGAACAGGAGGAGTCAGATACTAAGTGGAGTAGCACTACCTTTTATGATAAAGCAGACGTTGACACTTTTATTTTTGTTTTAATGCAAACACCAATTTTAAATAATTATAACTGCGTGTATCCTTAACTTAATAAGAAAAAATTGATGACGAGAAATCAAGATATTAGCATTATGTTTCTTAATAATTTTCTCTAAGTTTTTTTAAATCTGTAAATTAATTTTAGTGTATTTTATTGAAAATAGTACTGAGATTACTATTTTTAAGGAAAATGTATAACGATTAATGCAAATTTTTTTGTCCTAATTTATATTTTACCATTTGAAATACACCAGGGGTGTATACCAAATTATTAATGAAACTTCTGTTTTTTCTATGTTTTTTTATGTCAAAGTTAGTTTTTGGCTTTGTATCCCAAAGCATGTTTTTATTTTTTAAGAGCTTTATTATAGAAATTAATATGTTCATAGAAAATCTTCTCATTTGCTGAATTTGTACTTGGTATATGCTTAATTATAGATGGAGGATGATTAGATTTATACAAAGCATTAGAATTGTTTTTTTTATAAGGTATGTATACATTTTTCATTAAATCTAATATCAAGGACGTTCACTTTTTTTCAATTTAGTACTTACCGTAATTTTTAAGTTCAGACATTTAAGTTCTTTATAACCATATGTCCATCGTCTCTGTATAAACCAATGTCATTTATATTAATTTCCCGGTACGCTGTGAGATTGTATAATATAAAAAGACCTATAAGGTCAGAAAACTCAGCTGAGTTTAGTGATCCTATTGTAACGTCAAAGTGGTCATAAGAATTTTTTATCCATTGCTCACCTTTATGTATCAGTACCGATATTTTCGCATTTATAATAATGGATTTTTCTTCTTTTTTACGTCCGTGTACTTTACAGCAAAGTCGCAACGCATTCATGAAAGTTCTTTTGATATTGATTGATAATAATTTTCAATATCAAACTGCTACAATTAGTTTTATCTTTAATATCAGTAAACCAGTTTGTCACTTGGTATTAATCCAAAGTTTCAGGCCTATTTTTTTCTTTAATTTCTTTCTAGGATCTTTTTACTTATTTTGCCGGTCTTGTCGGGCTAATTATTCTTGTAGTTGGATTAGCTTCGAAATCTGGTTTGTGGTCTTTTAAAGATATATACTATAGCGCTCTTTTTCAGCAAGTTTACCTACTCTATCACTAATCTTCAGTTTATCTGCTTTTTTTTTTACTGCTAATGTTAATGTTATCCACCATGTTGAGGTAATTATTATTTGCCTTTTTATAGTTCTTATGTAAATCCTTATTGATTGCCACAATTTTATATAAATTGCCTGTCTTGTCAGATTTCATTAAAATTTTATACGTTGTTTTTCACTATTTTATCCCGGTGTTTTTAGACATACCATTTCTTTTCATTGAAAGTTATGTTATTTATTATTTCCAATAAGTCATTTTCAAAACTAGACAAGCTATGAATAAACCAGCCGACCTTTTTTTTGGAAAACTCATTTTTAGTTTTGCCAGTAAGGTCATTTCCGTCAAAGGAAAAAGTAAGCTTTGCATCTCATCCTTCGTATGAGTTCCTGTTTTTTTGCATTAGTATAACGAAATAATTCCTTTTGTTGGTATTAGGAACGTTCTTCAGAGAAATTCCGAAACTTATTTTTTCTCGATAAAAATAAAGATTAAGAGTTTAATATATATATGCGCGCGTGTGTGCGTGTATACCTGTCTCACTCACTATTTACTACAACGTCCGTATACCATACCTCCATTTGCCATAGAGACGTCCATATAGGTCTGCATTGTACAGAACCAAACCAAACATCACCGAGCAATATACAGCAAACAACCATAAACCCCTGCACATCATTTATAACAAAAAGGAAGAAAAGTATATTCCTTTTAAAATTTATTAAGACGTCCATATTGAAAAAAAGGGGGGTATAGAGTGACTACGTATAACATAGCTCATGTTACCATTTAATATTGGTTAAATAATAAATACTAATTTTCACAGGACAATTTACTGATCGCACACTGAATTTTTCCTACCGTTAATTCACATGTTTTTGTTATAAAATCACCGATTGGTTAATTTTTCATTCAATCAGATATTTTTCGTGTTCTTTCAAAATTTATCCCGAGTTCGTGCTGGGAGCCTACCCGATTTAGTTCCAAAATTGGACAGTAGAGTTGAAGGCAATAGAACTAGAACAACTCAGACGCGTCTACACAGATTATTGATTTACTCACTACGCACACACAGACACAGAACTTGAATATCATTTCACTATTCAGTTCTTTGAGAACAAGCCAAGTTAAAAACCAACACTCTGTTAGTTATACAAAATACACAATTGAATCGTATGTTCTTCTGAATACACATTCTATTTCAATACAGAACTTTGAACATTCTATTCAGAAAACTTGCTTTATTACATTTTACCTTATTCAAGCTAACAGATAAAGGGAAACTACTTTTTTCTCCTTACTATTCACACATTACAAAAATTGCTTTGTATTTGTTGATTTTAATATATATTATATCGTTGAAACACAAATCGGTTTTCCAATGTTTTTCCTTGATTTAAAAAATGTATAAATGTTAAATGCTCTTCAACACATTAATCTTTTCAACACAACCAGCATTTACAGTTATTTTATCGATCGGGTCAATAATGTTGGTGTTCTTAAACATTCGTCCACAACAAATTTAGAAACATTAATATCGAAGTTAGATCATTCAAGATAAATCAAACCGAAAACAACATAGATATAACAATAACATAGATTTATATAGAATAAAAATACACAAATGAATCAAAGGTTGTTGAATAAGTGTGTTTGGGT
Source organism: Acanthosepion pharaonis (assembly GCA_903632075.3). Classification (NCBI taxonomy): domain Eukaryota; kingdom Metazoa; phylum Mollusca; class Cephalopoda; order Sepiida; family Sepiidae; genus Acanthosepion; species Acanthosepion pharaonis. The sequence continues at coordinate 17,290 of CAHIKZ030004884.1, forward strand.
ATCATTGTAATTTAAGACAAAATAAACAGTTCAAGTTTGTATTTGAAATAGAAAATATTGTTTACGACTTACTTTAAGGTTTACAGAATTGTCGCTCTTTGAAATCATTTGTTCGAAGAGAATATTCTAGTGGGGTAAGTGATTCTTAACAAGCTGTGTTTATGTTAATTGCAATAATTAACGTTGAGCTTGAAAGCGTATGAAAAAGATTCGTGTATTAAGTTGAATGTGGAAAACTTGAGTTGATTGTTCGTCATAAAATATTGCTGTGTGAATGGGTGTTCTCTCAGGCTGGAATCGTGTTAAGGAACTTTAACTGTGTGACGATTTCAAAAGATTCCTATCGGCGCACTGTCAAAGATGAAAGACGTTTCATATTTCATTGCTAACTTTGGTCACGTGATAGGCTCACAAAAGCTTGATAGATTTTGGCGGAATTTTCTTTTTGGTCAGGTCAAGAACTAGGTCGATGTTATTAAATATTAAGTGACCAATTACAAATTGAGTTTTTCTGAAAATATTTACTAAGCTGAATAAGCTCTGTGATCCATTTTTTGTTCGAAAATTGATATTGGTAAAAAAAAGTGGTAGCGGAGTGCTAAACGTCCATAGAGACCTATATTGAAACACATAATATGCCTCCATTCAGACGTCCATATACTCATGTATTGACAGATACTTACCACATTCTATGGTTGACTAAGACGTAGATATATTTCAGTATTAACACAGACTTATAACATACCTTCTTTACCCATTCATTAAGACGTCCATTTACACACAGTTATAACATGTCCCATTTTACAATTTATTATGACATCCATATAGCCATATCTTGAAAAACGCTTATAACATAACTATTTTTCAATTAATTCAGACCTCCATATAGTCCGGTATTAACAGAGATTTATAACATAACTCGTTTTACCATTTATTAAGCCGTCTGTAGAGTCCTGATACACCTGTATTACACACACATACTTCCTTCTATCATTTACTGAAATGACTATATTGACACACACTTCTAACATACCATTTATTAGGACGCCCATATTCTCCTGTATTGAGAAACACTTATACATAAAGTAGCTCATTTTACCATTTTTACCAGAATATACTCCTGTACTGACACACACTTTTAACATACCTCCTGTATTGACACACACCTTCTACCATTTATTAATACGTTCATATTCTCCTGCATTGACACATACTTATAACATACCTCCTTTAACCTTTAATTAAGACGTCCATATACTCCTTTTACCATTTACTAAGAGGTCTATATTGTCCTATATAGACACACACTTATATCATACCTCCTTTTGTCATTTATTAAGACGTCCATATACTCATGTATTAACAGACACCGCATTTTACCATTTATTAACACGTCCATATAGTCCAGTATTGACACACACTTATACCTCTTTCTACTCGGACGTCCATATAGTCCTGCATTGAAACACACTCATAACACCTTTTTCTACCATTTATACAGGCTACTACATCTGAATACATACTCATATGCAAGGTGCGATGGATAAATTTTCGTCCAAATTGCGCAAAAATTAAAAAAATACTGACATCTCATTGCATTAGATATATTTACCAAAATTACGCAAAATATCTTGAAAGTAAAGTAAATTTATTCAGTCAAATCGCCATTCGCTTCTACCACAACTTCTAGACAACTCCAGCTGGCCGAACCAACTTCTTTTTCTTCAGCAGCAGCAGCCGGACGTTATATGCGATAGTCCTTTTAAGGACTACTCAGGCCACATGATATGCGATAGTCCTTTTCAGGACTACCTGGCCACGTTATATGCAATAATCCTTTTCAGGACTACCTGGCCACATTATATGCGATAGTCCTTTTCAGGACTACCTGGCCACATTATATGTGACAGTTCTTTTAAGGACTACCTGGCCACATTATATGCGACAGTTCTTTTAAGGACTACCCTGGCCACATGATATGCGATGGTTCTTTTAGGGACTACTTGGCTACGTTATATGCGATAGTCCTTTTTAAGACTACCTAGCCGCATTATATGCGATATTTTTAGGACTACCTAGCCACATGCGATATTTTTTAGGACTAACTAACCATCTTACATGCGATAGTCCTTTTAAGGACTACCAAGCTGCGTTCTTACACGACTGTCATTCTAAGGACGAACAGGCTACCCCAGCACTGTCTATGCCGATCCTCTCTCTTCAAAAACGCCGACGCGCTTCTTTACAGAGGGCTAACATCCTGCCTCCGAGCTGCCACCTTGAACCCCAAAACGATCCTCCGACTGAGACTCCCTGACTTCACGATCGAACTACAAACAATTCCTGTACATACATTTGTCCAGATCGACAAATAAATCCGACGTTGTTATTTCTAAACCTCTGCCTTTGTTCCTCATTGTCTTAGCTGTTCACACCTTTCTTCGTAAAGCTTGCGGGGGCGACATCCTTATCGGCCCCGCAAAAGTTTCTTCTATGTATTCTCTGTGGTAATTATCACAAGTGAAAGAGTAAATTCTTCCTTCAAGCAGGGGCGGACTGAGCCATCGGTCAATCGGACCATGTCCGAGGGCCCGGCACTGCAAGGGGGCTCGTCTGGCTGCCAATAAAATTATCAAGGATCTCCTTGTTATACAGTCTAATACATGCCGTCTAACTCGGGTCACTCAGCTGCATATCATAGTGCGTGCGTGTGTGTGTGTGTGTGTGTGTGTGTGTGTGTGTGTCTCATACATGGCCGTAGCTGACTCCTTTTGATTTCGCCGCACTCCTTGCCTGGTCGAAGGGAATACACAATAAATCATTTTAACCTTCCAAGAATATTCAAATGATTATAAACCTGGCGCCTCTGTAGTCTGTAGTACCGGTCAAGTCTTGGCGAACAATCTGAGGGGGGTCATTCAGTCCTCCGGCTCCCATCTCCGCCACTCCCAAAAAAGCCACTAAAATCTTCATATGATTGTTAGAATTTGCAAAGAATGGACACCTTTTTCCTAACTCCTGTCTGTCGCCAAGCATTTTAGTAAATTAAAATATTGACTATATTGATTATTTTGTTTACATCTATAATTGATAATTTGATTAAAATATTGAGGATTTGAAAATTTAAATTTGCATTATGTGATTTCTTAAGTCAAAGTTTTTAAAATGTCAATAAAGCGCTTTCATGCGAATTCAAGCAGAATATTTTTTTATTTTTTTAAATCCAATATTGTTTTCAAATTGACGAAGGGCTTGACAGACAATTTATACCAGTGCCAGATATATAGGGATCTTACCACTACTTCTTAACCTATGGAATTAACACACTAATTCCATCTACATTTTACGCGCGTGCGAGTTTTCCTCCCTTCCTTCCACACTCGTGCGTGTGCGCGCGCTTTGCACCCCTTCCTCTCTCTTACAGCTAGACGTAGCAGTAAACGTCCTTTAACTAGTGAGGAAGGTCGCTTGCTATAGCTCCTGCTGATAAAGTCAGCCTAACAGATTTTGAATTTTTTTCCCGCACGTTTCCTGGCGTCTCAAACGAACAGCGTTGGCAAGCCAGTTGCTTCCCGATCTTCAACCTGACTAGACGGGCAACTCATTTATTCCGTGCCCTTAACCCATATGTGGGCCGGAATATCTTATTTCAACATGTCGACCTCACACTTTACCAAGACTTCTTCTCGTCTTGACGTTACCCGCAGGTCAGACCTCCGTTTTCGGCTAGAAAACGTCCGAGATACACGACACAGTCGTGGGCAGAATTTCGTATCAACAAGTGACTTATTTTTATCCCTCGTCAGTCAACCATAATACAGACAGGGATATCTTACTGACGAATAAATATTCTTCGTCCCTTTTGGCTCGCCGTAAGCAAATTCACCAAGACGAAGCAACTCACTACAAATAATTCTTCGTCTCTCTTGACTCGCCATAAGTAATTTCACCAAGACGATGCAACTCACTACAAATAACTCTTCGTCATTTTGGCTAGACGTTCACATCAATCCGATAAAATTTTCAGCAGTTAATTCAATGCCCGACCAAAAAACTCTGAGACGACTGAACTTTCTAACTACTTTAAACCTGAACCTAAAAAAAATCACACACACTCACAATGCCAATATCCACAGTGAGTATTCTTTTTATCTGTGCACACCTATACCTTGTGTTAACGAGTCCTTTTCCAGAACCTTATAAAAACCTTTTTCCCGCCTTGTCCATCTTGCTTTCCTGTTTTGGCGCGGAACATTTTCTCTGATCTCGCATAACGAGATAATCTACTTGTTTTCAATTTAATAAAAATTACACATGTTTTGCATCCAGACGCCTTTGTCATTCTATTCAGGCTATCTCTTTGATATTTATAATTTATGCACTTGTTGATTGACCCCTTTCCTCTCTATGTTCGTTCACGCAATATATTTCTACTTTGCTTGCGGATTCGGTAGTTTTGTGTAGTGTCTGGCACAAGGCCACTTTTTAATAAACTAGCACTGCACGCTACCGGGTCTGCAACAAACCGATACACTTTGAATAAAAGAGAATAAACTTAAAAATAAATAAATAGAACTTTTATTTATAAATACTCGAAATTATAAATTAAAAATGTAAATTTACGAAAAACTCAACTTTCGAATTTAGCCAATATATTTTTTTTATTATTAATTAATTCGTGAAACGAATTAGGCAAAAAAAAGGCATTAATGTACAAAAATGTAATAATAAAAAAAATTACCTCTGTATGATATTAATTTGTAAAAATTCCAAAATTGTTGTAAGTTAGTTAAACACATCTCAGATATATATTTGAGATGTGTTTAACTAACTTACAACAATTTCACAATGAAGCGTCCTCAAAAATCTATCTCCCACTCATTATGCAAATGATCTGTGCCCCTGGGTGCAGATGTGAACGAGCGCCGTGAAATCTATGCATAATTTCCATCGGAATAAAAGAATAATCTGCAAAAGTTTGTAGCGATCATCATCGCCATCACACACACACATACATACATATCAGACGGCAAGCATTCATTGGCTGATCTCCTCAAAACTAGCTTGCTGATTGGTCAATTCTGACCACTCAAATCGCCGGCATGCGAGGAATAATTTTCTTGCGCACAAGCTTCAGAGCCGATTACATGATACACAGCTTTATATAAACAAAACACGAATAAGCTCTTGTGTTTCTCTTCGTTCATCTTTTTCCTTGCTGCCAAGATGTAGTCTTCAAGAGCTCCCATCTTAACCATCTTAATGCGGTCAGATGTTAAAGATTAAAGCCGGTCCAATCACATGAGAATGTCCAGAGAAAACAAAGAAAAACAAACAAGACCGATAAATATATGCAAACAAATATATGTATTAATAACAAGTTAAAGCACATGGACAGTTACATGGACAGAGTGTGTGTGGTGAATATTATGTGTGCGTGTGTGTTGTGGTGAGTGTTCGTATGTATGTGTATTGTTCTTAGCGTGTTCCCAGAATTTGGGAAATGCTGTATCTGTGAGAGCTCACATCTGTGAGGTGGTATAAGGCCCAAGCCTGAGGAAAAAAAGAGATCAAGGCGAAGGGTCAGCCAGTATTTATAGCCAGAGGAGAGAGACCCCTGGTGAAGGGTTAAGGAGCTGAGGAGGAGCTAACTCTGACAAGATCATTGCCAACAACTCTTACTGATTTTCTCACAAGTCGCCAGTAGAGTCCAGCTATTACGCCTGTCTACACAGATTTACGACTTTACTCACAACGCACACACAGACACAGATTTTTGTATTACATTACACATTCTTCCTCTCTGTGACTATGCCAAGTTCATGAACCAGAACTCTTTCTTACTTACTCAAAACAACACACTTCTTAATTAACTGTATTCTATTCTAACACCAGACTCTATTCAACATAGAATCCTGAACATTCTTACTCTTTTGAACATTAAATCTTAATCAGAATACAGTTGAAGGGAAACAACTTTTTCTCCCTTAATTCCGACACACCATTGCATGATTGTTTTGTACGTTATTGTTTCAATATATATTTTATTGTTGATGAACAATTGGAGTCTTGTTTTTTTTTCTTGAATCATTAAATGTATAATAGATAAATGCTCTTAGAACACACAACTACATTTGATAACCTCAACACATAAACCCAAGCAGCATTTCATAGTTTCTGGAAGCGGATGACACTGATGATGTCACCACCTTAATAAATCCAGGCAACTTTCTCTGTGCCTGGTGTTTTTTTTTTGCATCAGCTACGTCCCTGGTCTCATATATATACATTATATGTTACTGCTTCTATAGGCTTATATACATGGATTAGTAATAGTGTAGTATATAATATATACATGGATTAGTAATAATAGTAATATGGATTAGTGTATTTATATTAAACAAAGATTATTCTTTTTATCTTTACCAGGTAGCTAAACCCTATTTAATGATGTCTGACTACAAGCATAAAAGTGATGCTCGAAAGAGACAAGAGAAAAAGGAAACAATATCCAAGATAAGGAAGACAACACATAAAATTGATACATTTTTTGCTAAGAAAGCTACATCCTCTGAGCAAGTCAATAATGCCTCTATTTCATAGGAGATGTTCTGGAAATTTCATCCAAACCAGCCTGTAAGTAACATACCATTCAATAGTGCTGTTGTATATGACCGACAAGGCATTTGGGGCATGAACATTAACAGAAAGTGGGTGACATACAATGAAGAAAACAAGACTTTGCATTGCTCGTTTTGTCTCATGTATGTTCCCGAGAAAAGTTGAAACATGCAGATGATCCAGGGCTGTTCTGACTGGAGACATGTCACAACAAGACTGTTTGAACATGAAAAGAGCCACTGTCATAAGCATTCCACTGATGCATATTTTCTGAATGCTTGTGAAAGATCCATCGAGTACAATTTGTTAAAGGAACAACTCTCCTTAAGAACTCAACAGGTGCTTCAGCGTCACTCTCTTTTAAAGTGTGTAATTGATGTAATATTTTACATTTTAACATGACCTTGAAGTTTTCAAATTTTTTTATGCATATAAACACATCTTAAACTATCTTAAACTAAAGTCCTTACTTAGTTATGCCAATATGCACAGTTCACCTGCTGCACAGCCTCTACATGTGGCATTAAACTGCAAAGAGCAGGGGGAGGGGCTCATTGTATTTTCTGCCAAACAGCCTATAACACTCTCAGTCTGCCCCAGCCTTCAAGTTTAAAATAAAGATAATAAAATAATGATAATATTAAAGATTATCTTATTAAATGTTTTATTGTTTTAGAAATAGTTGTAACAATTTCATGTTAAACTTAGATAAACGTTTTTCAACTGTATTTGTGATAGTGAGCATTTTAATTTATTTGGGTTTGTCAAAATAATTCACTTTTGTTTCCCATTGAATATGAAATAATTAGTGCATTGGACGAGTTCGAAAATATTTTTAATATATTTCACCTCTTCATATACAAATTCTATCTTAATTAGAATTCTGAATTTTATTTTGTTATGGTGAGGATATAAATTTATGAGATGATTTTTGATTAGTCGATTTGTGATGGACACTTATACATATATATACATATATATATATATATACATACATATATATACATATATATATATATATATATATATATACATATATATATATATATATATATATACATATATATACATATATATATATATATATATATATACATACATATATATACATATATATATATATATATATACATATATATATATAATATATATATATATATACATACATATATATACATATATATATATATATATATATATATACATACATATATATACATATATATATATATATATATACATACATATATATATATATATATATATATATATATATATATATATATATATATATATATACATATATATACATATATATATATACATATATATATATATATACATATATATATATACATATAAATAAATAATTGTTCGGATTTGTTTTTCATATATATATATATATATATATATATATATATATATATATATATATATATATATATATATATATATATATATATATATATATATATATATATATATATATATATATATATATATATATATATATATATATATATATATATATATATACAAACTTTTTCAGCTTAATTTTTATTAAATATTTCATTAGATAAACTTATAATGAATGCAAAATAATGAAAAAGACAAGAAAATGTTTAACTTTCACTCTTTCAAATTTTGAAACCTGACAAAACAATAAAACAAATTATTTTCATCTAATTCATCAAATTATTTCAGCTAGGAATAAAGGAGTTGTAAACATAACATTTAACAATCAACTATATACCATTAAAAAACATATTTGCATGTTTAGTAAACTAATCCAGTTAATCATGGCAACTGAGCGATCCCCATTAGTTGTCACATTAGTTGTAAATAAGAGTCTGCTTTACTGTATTCTTTACTTGATGGTGATTTTAAATTGATTTTAAATCACACAAGAAAAGTGTTTCAATTCTTGTAACAAATATTTTTCTTCCTCAATTATTACTTGTTTGCCAAATCTAAGTATATTATTTTAATTTTATTATATAAAACTAGAAGAAATAAATCTCCTTTACATTCTGTTGTACCAAGAATAAAGTTTGATATTTAATATTTCATGATACTCTTTGCTCGTATTTATATCCGAAAATATTGAAATAAAACTGTACACTGGTACTTGAAATGATCAACAATTCTGTGTCACAATGATTGTAGAAATGATCTTGGTTACTGTTTTGTTCACCAGAAATTTCAAGCTGTTATGTTGCTTAATTTTTAAACTTTTGAAAATCAAAAAAATACATTTCCTTCAAAACTTGCATACAGTGAACACATAAGTACAGACAGTGAAAGTGTCAATTACTTATGCTTGCCCACTGTTCATGTGTGTATTCCAGTTCAACATAAGCCAAGACTCATTCTTGCAAAAGTAGCAATTTTGAGGAAAGTTGGAATAAAGAATTAATAGTAATAGTCAGGTTGGTGAAATGTGGGCCAAGAAATACAAGTTGCCATGCAAAAATAGTTGAACCATTCTGAAATGAAGGAAACAGAATAATTTGAAATAATAATAATAATAATAATAATAATAATAATAATAATAAGAAGAAGAAGAAGAAGAAGAAGAAGAAGAAGAAGAAGAAGACATTTCTCTGGTTTAAATTTTTTATTTAAAACTTTTTTTTATTTGTAATGAAAATGTACATGAAGCAACTCTGATTGAGTTCTTAATTTTGTTTCCTGAAGGCTCTCTCTCCTCCTCTTTGAATTGATATTTTTCAAAACATCCCTCAATTTTTTTTGTTTCTGTTGTCTTTGATCACTTGTCTGAGGGAAAATGACTGCAAAGCTTATGTGGAGATTTATCAGAACACATTTTTTTTCTCTGTTTTAAATATAATTTTTCAAACATCTTAAATGCTTTCCACAATTTTTGTACAAAAAAGAACTGTGACCAAAAAGAAAATAAACATCTCTCTTAAAGATATTTTCTTTTTCAAATCTATACAAGATGAATTGGAACAATGACATTTTTAATATTTTAAATTTTCAAATTATCACTTTCACACAAAAATATCTTCCATTATTTTAAACAGAAATGACAATATATTTTCTAGCTACTTCATTTATAGTAATAGTAAATTATAATAATAAAAATAAGGGCATCATAAAATTTGTAGTTACTATAAGAATTTGAACCAACCAATGACAATTTCAAGTTTAAACTTGAAATTGTCATTGGTGGGTTCAAATTACTTACAAAATTTAATTTTACTGTCTAAAATATGAATAAATTTAGAGATTCCTTACACTTGATCTATTCTTTTGTGGCATTGAATTCATATCATTTAAGTTTTCAAGTTCATAAACATTTACAAATTTCCTGTCACTGTACTTGAGGGTTGAAATTCCAAATTGCACATTCTTAAAATAAATTATGCACAAATTTAATTATCTAAATTTGTTTAATCTCAACTGATTCTGCTCAAAAATGTGCTTTTAAGTCAGGTACTGTTTTCTGTTTAATTTTTATTAAACATTTCATTAGATAAACTTATAATGAATACAAAATAATGAAGCCAAGAAAATTGTTATCCTATCAACCCTTGCATCTTACTACATAGGTACAGGGAGAAATGGATTTTTGCTTTTCTTGAGTGAAAGAGCTGCAATTAAATTTGGTTCAATGTTTCCAAAGTTAACCCTAATTCTTACAAACATATCAACTTATTGATAGGAGCAGAAAAAAGAAATAATCATGATCGGATCATTCATTTCATAACTAAAATGCAAATTCACTTTTCTAATTCTTTTTAAGAATTATTATTTCAGATGAATTTTATAATAGTGATAAATATATTATTAAATAATAATTATTATTCCAGTAATGGTATCATTATCACTCTATCTAGCTAAATGAATGATATACAATTCTAATACAAGTAACAAAACAAATAAAAATAATGAACGTGGTCTTGGGTTCTAAAAAGTGATAGGGACATGATTAACCATTCAGTCTTAATAAACTTATAGTTGATAAAAAGGTAGATTGCTCCAACACACCCTGCTTGACTTGTGAATAAATAGTAAATGAGAGATATTTATCTTTATAAACACATTTGTAATTAAAAGAATGTAAAAAAAAGTACCTTGTTAACTAAAATGTTTATAAGACTTCAAGAGCCACAGAATTTTTATATTTAATTTCATTACTAATCTATGTTAATCTTTATTTTATTTTTTTTTGTGCAGAAACTAACTCTTACATTATTATTATTATGGTTTAACGAACTCTTATATTATTATTGTTATGGTTTAAATGAAAATCCATGAGTTATCCAGAATTGGGAATAGTAAGCAAAGGCCATTAACTGAGTAGATCAAGATGTTTTTAGTTCACATTAATCATGCAAATAGGGTTTATAGTAAATATCTCAAAAGTGTGTAGATTTATTAAGGTACAAATAAAAACATTAAGAAATATCATAACTAAGTGCTGCACTTAGTTATGATATTTCTTAATTTAGATGTTTACAGACTTTTCTTTTAAGGAAACTAACAAGTTTTGAAACTATTTGCATTGCTGACATAATTTTGAAAAATAATTTGTCTTTGCAATGCATTACTTATGCCAAATATACACTTCAAAATTTATATGAAAAGAAATAATTGAATAAAAAGATAATTAATAAATTAAGAAAGAACAGATAATTAATAAAACTAAAGTGTTTGTAACACACAAGGTCTGGAAAGCTGTAGTTTAGCCTAAATTTTATAGAAAGAACATCTAGAAAAATATTCTTAATTGCTCTAAGCAAATAATAATGGCAAAATAAATTAAAATTCCATGGATCTTGTACCTTAGCATATAAATACACCTGAAGGTGCATATTCATTGAAGTGTTTAGTGAGGACAATTTGTGATTCAATAAGCTACATAGATTTGGCTTCTTTTGCCAAAAAAAACAGAAATCTATCATTGATTTTCATTCAACTGATCATGTGAACGTATTTGTTTTTAAATGAATTTCATAAAATGGTGAAAATTTTTTCCATAATGATATTTATTTCATGACAAATTATTTTCAATGTACAGACTTCTGTGTAGAAAGAAAATTTCATAAGTACTGTGGAGCATTTTAATAAAAAGTAATTAGTAAAATTGACTTCATACAGAGCATACAGAAATTTCATGAAAATGTAATAAAGAAAAGGCTCAATCAAGTTAGTATAACTTCATATTTTGCTTTTGCTATGATAATTAGTTTTAGTTGTAAATAAGAAACTGGAAATAAGATACCCCCCACCCCATCCCAAAAAATAAGTTCCAGGTTCTATCTTTAAAAATTCTGGTTAAAAATATACTTTAATTATTTTTGTAGTTAAGCAATGTCGGTGTATAATGTAAAAAGTTTTGAAATTACTCATTAAAAATGATTTTCTGAAAATAACTACATAATTATTCTGGTAAAACCTCCTGAAAGCAAACAATTATTTATATGTGTGACTAGAAATTATAATACATGTAATAAATGAGATTTTGTATATTTTTGTAGATCATTATTTTATGTTGAATACAATTACTACAAAGACTGTGTGATTAATCTGTAACTTAATATTCATCATATTTACAATCATTGATTATTTTACTTGAATTCTTTTCATTGGATAAATCATATGGATATAATTTATCTGAATTAAAGTGACACAGCAATCATATGTGAAACACACAATGAAACCATACTTTCTCCCAGCATTACAGTTGTGCTAATAAAAACACCAAAAGTTTAGTGGGAAACATCTTTCATCAGGCAAAAATATCTCATTTGAAATATTTTCTGTGTTTTTTCTCTGTTAGTTATCATGTTAGTACTGTTCAAAACCAGAAGTACTGAAATCATTTTTGACAAATGCTGAATTTCAATATTTCTCTTTTTGATGTTGATTTCTCTTCTCCAGTATTTGTTGAACAAGTCTTGCTTAACTGAAAAAATTTCTTAGTATTGAAATCCAGCATTTCTTTTTCATAAAAGGTGCTTTTAATTTTATTGGTTATTACTATTAAATGACTAACTTATTTAATTAACTGTCTGTACATTGAGAGTGTGAATTATATTGTCATGACTGTGAATAATATGTAAACAAATGAAAAAACAATCATACAAGGAGAAACAATGAATTTTTATGCTTTCAGTGTATTTTCAGTTAAGAATCAGTGCAAATAACAAGTTATGATGTATAATGGCAGTTGTATTATAAATGATTTTTTCTTTTTTATTTAAATTGTGAATGAACATACTAAACAAATACAATTTTTTCACCTTTTTCTTTAAACAGTAAGAGCCAAAGCTTCCAACATATACTTTCATCTTGGAGAGAATGAAAAAAAACATTGTAAACTTTTTTATATTATTAAACCAAAATATCAATTTTAAATATATAAGACTTTTCTTTTACTTATTTTTACAACATAAAAATGCCATGAAGTAATGAAAAAAAAACTCTTTGATGAAGTAAAAATAAACAATTAGTTTCAATATAATTTTTCATTATATATATATATATATATATATATATATAGGTTTTCATAAAAACATAATGCCTATAATGCCTGTTCAAATTTTAAAAGTATTAGTCAGAATTCCTACATTTTTTTGTTTGTTATAAACAATAAAGCTTATTAAAGTGCAAGGGAAAGATTATGAAGTGATCCTCTCTTTTCTTACTTATAATCCTCTTTCAAAATAGCAGCCCCTTTAGACAAGTATAGAAAACAAAGAGCTGTTGAATAATTTCTGTTTTTGGAAGGTCAAATTTGTGAAGGCATTCACACAGGCTTAGTTAATATTTATGGAAGCACTGCAGTTGATATAAGTACAGCAAGAAGATGGGTCACTAGATAGGACAAGCCTAGAAATGGAAGAGAATCTGACCTGAGTGACTTGCCTCCAAAGTAACAGGCCAACTGCTGCTAGGAATGAATAGCCGATGCTCTCATTACAGTTGACAAAATAATCAATTTTTACAAAACTCTTTAAAAGCCTTCAAGTGAGACATACTAGTACCACAGTGTAGTCTCTAAGTCTGTGTAAAGGGCCCTCAAAATGCTGAGAGACTTTATGAAAATGCAGAGGATGCTGATGACCAAGAGCAGCATAATCATGGGATATGAAGCTTGAGTTCATCACCATAAGCCAGGGGACGCCAAAGAAAATTAAGGGTGTGTCACCATCCAGAAAAAAAGTTATGGTAAGGAAAGTGATAACCAGTGTGCTATGGAACCAGAAATGAGACATATTGTTAATTCTAACTAAAAACTCAAAGTATGGCTTCTTCATACTAATTCACATTTAAAGATAATTGATCTCCTTCATAACATAATAAATAAGCCTTAGAGAAGCTTAAAGTCAGACAGAGAATGCACAGCACATATTTGGAAAACCATTCCTCATTGAACCAACAATTCTGATCTTGCATCCTTAGACTTTCTTTCTGTTTGATGAAAGAAACAATCAGAAAAACAACAGTTCTCCTATGATGATGAAATGAAAATGGCAATTCACATAGTTAAGAAAGCAGCCAAGAAGCTCCTACAGAGCAGGTATACATGTCCTCATTCAACTGACAAAGAAAGAGTCCATGATTAAATTTGGAATCTTGAGATTTTTGTCTTAATGTTGGTATGCTTTGTGTATTTCTACTCTTAAATTTGTTGTAATTAAGGAACTGAAATCCCTTTTGACTGACCATTGTATACATAGATATAGTAGTCTTTTGTTAAAGTGCAAAAAAATACCTAAATCTCTGAGATGAGATATGGTTACTTACATTCTTTAAATTATTCACTGTTATTCTCATCTTCACTGCGATATTCACAACACTCCGGCCTTCTTCAGGTGATTGGAATTTCAAACCGAAGCCTTTATTTTATCCTCCAGGGTAGATTGTTCTAGTTCCAGGTTCAACGTCTTTATCCACTGGGCCATGTGTCCTCAGGGACACATGGCCCAGTGGATAAAGACGTTGGTTAGATCCAGTGACTAGACCCAAATAGTTGTGAGTTCAATACCAGGCCACAGCAGTGGTGAACCAAAAACTTGGAGAGTTGAGTTAAAGGGAATTAAGAGACATGGCACATGGAACTAGAACAATCTACCCTGGTGGATGAAATAAAAGGTTTGGTTCAAAATTCCAATCACCTGAAGAAGGCCAGAGTGTACAACGGCCGAAATGTTGGGAATATGGCAATAAAGATGAGGATAACATTATAAATAATGTAAGTGCAAAATAATCGAAGATCTTGTAACAATCTGAATTGTTAAAAATGCTAAGATCATTCCCATTCAAAAAATAACAATGTGGACCAAAGTATCAGAAAACCTAAAAATTAAACATGTTTTGTGTAAACAGTTTTCGTAACAGGAATGCATATGTTGATGTTTATTGGGCATCAACTCTTATAAAGTATGCAAGTTGCATGTTCATAATAATAACTTATTTCAAACTCAGAGTCTAAATAATCTTTGATTTTCAAATATGTTCAGTTTGGTATTGCCATTCACTGAGATGTTCCTGTTCATTTTTCCCCCGCTTGAAAATTTCTTTTAAACATGTTTATCAGGTCTTGAAATGGTTACAAAATTTTGCATTAAATTTACAGATAATTGTAGGTTTAAAATTTTAACAATGTCAAATTATCATTTTTATTGTTACCATCAGGTGAATCTTATCAACACTTTTATTATTTGAGAGATTATCACTTTATTACAAACACTCAGATTTTGCAGTATGGCTATAAATTCTTTAATACAATCACATAGACCAAAAATTAACTTTAGTTACCTGGAGAGGAATGAGCAGCAACACATTACACATGAAGACATGTGAAGAGAGCTGTTCATGTACTCAGCTTCTTTTTTGATATGTTTTCTTTTTGGTACCACCCCATGCAAGTCAGTAAAGCCACTAAGACACAAGGGGTTACAGGGTGTGGAAGAAGTAGGAACAGAAACATTAATAATGAGCGGGAAGAGAAAAGAGTAATCAAGAAGACAGTAGATAGCAATTGATAATTCATTTAAATTTTTGCAGATTAAAGTTGTCTGAAAGGTATGGAGCCAAAAGGGAGTTCCACAAGTGAGAAGTGCTAGAAAAGAAACTGTTAGCATAGAAGTTACAGCTACATCTAGCCAGTTAATTGAAGAGATCTTGATACAAGTCTAGTACTGCACTTAAATTCAAAAAGTATCATAATAAAGAGCTCCTCTGAACAATTATGAAATTATTTATAGAAAAGGCCCAGAAAGACAACCATAGTTGTGGGAAAGTGACTGAAGCTGAGCTGCCAGATATTGCTATTCTTCTTTAGATTTTATCAAGTAGCCCAATAAACCCTTTTACCACACTTGGCCATGGGGAGTGATGATGATGATGTACTTCATTTATTATTTTGCATACACAGTTTTTTTAAAGAATTTTTCACCAAATTTCCACAGAATTTAACCAAAATTTTAACCTGGACTTTGTGAAAAAAACAGAACCTATTGATAGACAAATTTGTATATAATACTAATACAGAATTTTTAATCTCAAAAAATTTGATATCATTTGATACCTTTAGAGTAGTGATCCCCAAACCTTTTGTGGTTGCTGCCTCCTTGTATACCAAGACAAACATTCCACCTCAAATGTCAACCTTTGACTGGATTTGATGCTAGTATTTAATGTCAAATGAGTATCTTAGTATTTCCCATGTTAATTCATGTAAAGTATTTCCCATGTTAATTCATGTAAATGAGTATCTTAGTATTTCCCATGTTAATTCACTGTAAATTGAAGGCAAGCTACACTGCAGGTACAATGTGTGTATGGTGTATTTTATGGTTCAGATGTGACTCTGCTACCCTTTGGCTGCTCAGTTTCGGAATCACTGCTTTAGAGGATTTAAACTATTAGATGAAATCCTATAGAGTGAGCAGGATTTTAAATTAATTCCAGTAAAAGGAATAAATGGGGCCATTTGCTCCAATAACAGATCATAGGTTTGAACATAGCTTATTTGAAAATCACTACTATTATGATTTCTTGGATAACATTTAACTAGGTGGGTGGAGAGGATTTCAAAAAAGTACCCAACTGACCCTAAATTTATCCTTCCCATTATTGAAGTAATAAATCAAATTCTAACACAGAACTATGTTTTTGTGAGGAGTTACATGATTGCCCCTCCTTGTAGCCATTTCTCATACAACAAATGCAAATACAACACAATTATTTTTAAGTATTGATTTTCCAGTGACTAGAAAAATGTCACAGCATTTTTCTTGTTTCAGAAATTTTCAGCTTTTTCAGTCTATTCTTTAGAGTTAAAAAAAAATATTTCTTTTAGCTAACCTCACAGACACCAAGTAAGAATCCAGTTTAACATTATACTGACATTGTAAAAAGCTTCAAAATGTTTTAAAATTTTCAAAAGCTTATATGGAAAAAACTTGCTCTGGAGACACATTAGGAACCACAGAAAACTAGTTGCTCAAGTCATGCTTTAATTATATGATAACAGTCAGACAGACAAAAAGACATGAGGTGATAATATTAAGTGTTTCCTTTCAAGGAAACATTTAGCACTTAACAGTACTACTTTTGATTGAAATTTATAGAATCAGTTTCTTAAAACAACTTTTCTGGAAAATAAGTTTCTCAATTCCAATAGCTGTTATGACTCTTTCCAGTATTGATAGGGGTTTTCTTCTTAACTTTTTATTTTAAGTCGTATAAAATGTTATCATCTTAATTTTGTCATTATTTTCTCTTAGAGTTACATGTGCTATCCATTTTAGTTGTTGCTGCTGTTGGTAGTGCTGATTTCTCTTATTTGGTACAGTTCTTTGCTTGTGATTCTGTAGCGCCAATCCACAATGTTCAAAGAAGGATGATCTTTGCCAAGACCCAGTCTTCACTCATTCAAAGCCATTTTAACCATTAATACAAAAAAACAGTTGTATACACTTGAGTTTAGAGATTTATAAATGGGTTTGGCATCATGATCCATGAAAATCATATAAAAGTCTCGATCTAACAGATTAAATTAAAACATTTTATTTACAAAAAAAAAGAAAATGGTTACCTACTTTCATGTTATGTAAATAAAATCAGACTAATACTTTTTAGTATCAAACATAAATAT
This sequence comes from Acanthosepion pharaonis, assembly GCA_903632075.3. NCBI lineage: Eukaryota > Metazoa > Mollusca > Cephalopoda > Sepiida > Sepiidae > Acanthosepion > Acanthosepion pharaonis. Next base: position 35,048 of record CAHIKZ030004884.1, read on the forward strand.
TCTGCTGATATTCAATTAGATTATGAACAATGAATAGAATATCATTCAAGGAGTGAGAGGAAAGGATTTCGACCACCAAAACATTAAGACATATCATTCATATATATATATATATACATATATATGAATTATATTTAATATATATATATATATATATATATATATATATATATATTATTATAGGTGGAGTTGCGTCCCTTTGTCTTGAGTGAGCCAACGTGTTGGGTTATCAGTCCTTTACCTCTAGGGGCATGTTTTCATGGTACCTAATAATAAACGGGCAGTGAGGAACAGTCAGAAGGTGCACGTTTATGGTCTCTTAAGTAAATTCTGTCTTTTGTGGTTTTTATCAGTTTCAGCATGTTTTTTTAATTATATATATATATATATATATATATATATATATATATATATATATAGGATATACACTCTCTAACCTAAATTTGTTTCTTTATGAAAAATAATGAAACTTAAGTAGAAAGAATAAAAGTTTGTTTTTCTTTTTCTCCAAGAAGAATGTCATAGACTTTGGCCATTTCTTTAGAGAGATAACCAGGAGTAATACAAAATACTGTGGGATATCACTGGGTCAATTAACCCCAAAAACACTAAAGTAGGGAGGAATGATTCCATCAACAGTCAGAAATTTACAATAGGTAATCAAAAATCATTCAACCATAAAAAATAATAAAAACCTTTTCACTTATTTTTATCTTTTTTTCAGTTTTAACGTTTTCATTTTCATGGTTTTTCTTTTTTCATTTAAAAATTTTTTTTGTACTTTTTGTATATTTATTGAAAAAATATTGAATTGATAATATTGATGTTGTGTGTAGCCAACATGATATAATTGTCAAATGCTACTGAAAAATAAGTGAAGTATTTCTTGCAATATTTTTGATATCTTCTCTCTGCTGCTTTTTCTCCATTTTGGTTTGGTTCCTTCACCAACATTTTAGTGACTATAGACAGTGAAGATGAGAGTCAGGCAGAATTTTTATAAGGTATTTCAATTTTTTCTTTTTCCATCAACTCTTGTTTCAACTTCTGTTTTGTTGGTTGACTGTTTTTTATAGCATCATATTTATCAGACTTTATGTTTTAAAAGTATTTTAACTACTACTCACCACAACTCATTTTGTACAGTTCAAGATTTTTGGTGCTTGATTTCCCATTAATAAGCATATTCGATGCAGTATAATATTTAGATACATTTTTTTTCATATGTTTTATAGATCGAGTAAATATGATATCTGCAGGATTAAATTTTTTTTTATAACTCATTGAAGATATTTTTTCTTTTTATAACTGAACTTTGGTTATATTTATAGCAACCTAGTAGTTAACTAAAATATTTCTTGTGTAAATCAAAACATCAGCCCTTTTATTTATAAATTTACTAAGTGATGCAAAAGATTCTCACAAGGAGTACATAATTTGTTAAAGAACAAACACTTTGATGAATTGTTGGACTATCAATTCAACAAATTGAACTCCATGTTCTCTTCTCAACTGTTAAAACATAATTTAGAAAAAAAAACACAATAATCAAAAGGATTCTTTAGTATTAATGTATAAAATAATTTTGTAATTTTGAAGTGAGCCCATACCAAAATCAAAAATTTGAAATTCAGTAACTGATTCAGTTTTTAGATACAAATATAAGAAATGAAGCTATATTATTTTTAGTGAATAAAAGTTTTATTCTGGTATAAAATATTTTATTAAAAACCGTTTTCATTACCTTATTAATAAAAATATTTATAAAATGAATTCTTGTCTCCATGATTCTGGGTACTTGAAACTATTTGAATATTCAAGGAAGGGTACATTAAAATCTATACCCAAATTATGAGTCCTAAAAAAAGGAAACAAAAGAACAGTTGGGAATATCAAATGCTTAAGGGAATTAAGTTTTCTGGATAATGTGTAGCACCAGTCTAACTCCTCCTGCAAAACCAGGGATTATAGAACAACTTAAATATTTGGCATAAAGGAATTAATATGCCATAATAATAATTCATAAGTTGCTCTCAGAAATGAGAAATGTAAATATACTCTTTTTTGATTTCAAGAATATGGTATAAATTATCTTAAGATATTTCAAGAATGAATCTATAATTATAAACTGAATGTGAGTTGCACACACATTCAGTTTATCTAATTATAGATTAGATAAACTGAATGTGTGTGTAACTCATTGTTACTACAGAATCCAGTGTCATTCACAAATGGCTTTTGAAAACTGATTGGTTGAAAAGCAACCAGTAAACTATATCAAGTTAACTTCGGTCACTTCTGCAGTTCAGTGTATTGAGGAATGGATTTTTAAAAAGTGATTCTCTTGTGAACCAAACCTTAAATAACCACACTTATATCATTTTAAGTTATAAATTTTGATGAAGTAAAAATGGGTTCTGATTTTATTAAGGTGATAAAGTCATGAATATCATTAATTCTAGGTTTGTCAATATGATAATTAAAGCTTGCATAACTTAATTTTCAGACTATCATAATAGCCACAATCTCTAAATGTTTGTTCATCCTTAAGGCCATCAAGAAGATACATCTCTAGATACCTTCTCTCCTGCTGAAGGTGTAAGGGCTTGATATAGTAAAATAAAATGAAATAGCTCTGATCAACTATAGCTCACAGAGACAGATTCTAAGTGGTTTGAATCAATTTCTACACTCAAATGCATGTCATTCAAAGACACTGTCAGAATTTGAGTTTGACATTCCTAATCTGTTTTTGATGAGTATAATATGAATTTCACATACTTGTAATTTTCACCTAAGATTTAATGATATAGCTTAACAATAGTTAAATAATTTAAAAACCAATTTAAAAATTTTCTGGTTTCTAAAAGAAAAGTAAAATGATAAAAACTGTATTATCAGTAATTCTGAAAAAAATTGTCTTTTAAGTTTTTCAAGTTATGGAATAAATTTAAAAAAAAACATTAAGGATATTCATAAATTGGAATATTATTTTTCTTAAATTGGTACCTTAAATTTAAAATTAAAAAAATAATATATATTATTGGTGTATGTTCAAAATTCATGTGTATTAAAAATAAAAACTTTCAAATATCTTTAAGGGTCTACTTTTGTGCCTGTATTATATGAAAAAATTTAATTTTTCAAAATAAGCCTAATCTTTATCCAAGCATATAACAGCCATAATGAAGCACACCATGGATTCAGCTATAATTGAAAGAAAATCAATAATTGTTGAAATAAAGCAAAACTTACTTAGAAATCACTTTAAAAATCCAATGTTCCGATAAACTGTTACATTTAAATTATTTTTTATTTAAATTACTACATAAAAGATAACTTGACAAGTTAAGAAATTTGTTAGTAGCTTGTAACAGCTTCAGTTTCATGAAAATATGAAAAATAGCTACTATTTCCATTTTTAGAAAATGGTAGATAATTAATTTAAAAAAATGTGTAAAAGTGAATTGTTTAATTAACAACTGTTATTTAAAACAAAAATTAAACTACATTCTCATTTTGAAATTTATTCAAAAACAAAAAAAACAACAAAAATATCTTTAACGAAATCTGTTATTAAAATAATCCACTGGGATTTTTAATGTTTTTTATCAGTTTATCAAAATTTGGATTGAATTATTAAGAATTTTTAAAAAATATAATTATAGATCATAGTTTATTAGTCAATATTCTCAAATTATTCATTATAAAAAACAACATAATTATATTTTAATTAATAATGTAAGCTTGTAAGAATACATTGTTTCATTTTCCAGTCAGTAGTTGTCAAGTGTGTTCATAACTTTATTCCAGAACTTAACCTTTAAGCATAATCAAATAAAGAGTTTTCCACCTGCCTTTCCCTCACTTATTGTCAACACTGTCAGTCTTCACTTGAACATGGGGTTCTTTGTTGTTATTGTCGATGTTTTAGTTGAAAGATAAACAGGTTTTGTGGCTGCTTATATTTATGTAATTACCAACCAACCTGTTTGGCCAATATGGTGGGCAGTTGTATGTGAAAAAGAAAATCAGTCAAAATGGAACAAATAAACTCCAAAAGTTTCTATAGATAGATATAAATTCCAATACAAAATATTTCTCTTGTTTGTTTTGTAGTTTTTCTGTCTAAGGTGTGGACTTTTAAAGAAATTCCTCATTAATTGAATTCAGTGTTTGTTGAAATCTAGTCCAATCTCATCCAGTGATTGTGCAGCACTCATCACTGTATAGGTTGCAACTGATACTTGTTGCTTTACCAGATCCCAGAGGTCAGCATTTTCATTTTCTATCTTCCACATTGCTTCACGAATGCCTGGAAAGAAGGCGTCTGAGTAGGAGTCATATTCATTGGGAGCATACACAATATGTCTACAAAGAAACAAAAATGCTTCTGTATTAAAGAGAAATAAAAAGGAATTTAAATCATGACAAATGCCAAGTTTGATAGTAAAACTAAGAACTGTAAATTTGTAATTTTGAGGTATAGCAGGAAATAATTCTTACTCTTCACATACATTATCAGTTTATTCCACATTCAAAATATTTAAAGTCAGTGTGTAAAAATAAGCAGGTTAAATGTTAGCAGAACTGTTGCAAGCTTTTCAGTGATAAATATTGCACTAAAATGACAATTATAGAAAGTCATAGAAAAGTATTTTCCTTTAAATTCTATCTCCCTCTCTCTTCTTACATATCAAATGAATGCTTGTGATTCCCATAAATAAAGACCTATGCAATATACTAACAATATCAAAGATAAACTGGCATCATTATAATAATGTGCAACTTAAAACTGAATATTACATCAATATGTGAAAGGTATCAAGGGTCAATTTAATTAAATGTAAATATGGGCAAACTCACTTGTACATTGGCTTTCCAGGAATTCCTTCAGGATCAATGAATGCTCTTTCCAGTCCTATCATTTTATCATTGAGTCTCCGCACTGCCAAGGAACTGCAAGAAAAATATACTACCAAGTGAAATTTATTTTTAACAACAAATTAGATGAATTTAAAATTCTCTCTCATTTAACTGGTTCCATTTCTAGAAGAGGGTTAGCATTCTATAGCTATTTATTTTAATTAGCAGTTGAAAAATTTGGTTCAGTACTATGCAACTTTAACAATGAATAGTTGTGATATGACCTAGGTAAATACAACAATGAATCAATGTGATATTATTATGGTTAGGAGGTTATCAGTTATGGATGAGTTGTAAAGATTATCTTATGACAATGTCCGTTACCTCCATATATTGTTATATTTGGTTTGTATGTATACTGGCCTTGTGTAATGTTTAAAGGAAAATGTAAAAAGTGTTGTAAAATACAAAATAAATCTTTATATAGTACAATATAATAATACAAAAGGATGAAAGATGAATGTTAAAGTTTCAAGAGTTCAAGTGTAAAATTTCTGGCACATACGAGATAGAAAGACAAAGTCTCCAGTTAAGGGGGCAAATATTGTATTTTGTCTTTGAGTATGTTACAATGACTGCAGCATTGTTGAATCAACAAGATTTATTTATCAATCCTGGTTCTAGTTGATTTTTCATCTGTTTATATACACATCTAGATATCCATTTCAAAAAGTGCCCCTCTGCTTCTCATGGCTTATATCCAGGTTGTGAAAGCTTTCTGAGTAGTTGGTGAAAATATACCTTTATGGCCTGGCAATTCTGATTATCCATCTATTTTTAAAGATCGATAAATTTTGTTCTTCTTGTTATTATTTATTTCTCTATCACTACAATATTACCAAGATAAAGATAACAGCATTTCAGGGCATTTTAAAAAAAGATAGAGATAACAATATGAATAATATATAATATAGCCAAGTAAAACATTTTATTTTACAATGTTTATATGAAACTACATTTTTTAAATGAAGTTTAAACAAAAATTTTACTATAATTTACCAAACATCTGTTAGTCTGTCATTGTATAACTCAAGGACAATTTTCATTTAGCTTCAAGAAAATCAAGACTTACAAGAAATTATAATGTTGTATATACATCTATAGTAGGAGCAATGACTTTCAAGGAAATAGTAATGTTTATTAATGACATCACAATAACTGTTATGCATATATTTATTACTGCAATAAAAATCCATTAAAAAACCTAAATTTCTAAAAACTGTGGGTATTTGTAATCTTTTACAACTCCCCAACCCTAGATATTTAAATTAAATATAATCCAAAATTTCATTATGGTGATGATTTTTAAATAAGGTGTGATTCAATAAATAAATAAAATTTATGATTTCTTAAGAAATCATAAATTTTATTTATTTATTACAGCAAATTAAACAACACTTATTTTGATTAACAGTGTTACTTAGAACAATTACCTTGCTACTTATATAAATGTAAAAACTGTCTTAGTTGGCAATAATGAGGTGAGTATAAAAAGGTATTGATGATTATTTATGACTAATTTGTCTGTGTCAAGTGGTAGTACCTGTAAATAAAATGATGCACTAAAATAAGTAACCAAGTAATCGTTTTAAGTTCTATGAATATCAGTGTCATTTCTTAATGGTGTCATTGGCTACATTTAATCTTGACAGAGATTAGCTTAAAATCCTGTACATAGGACAGGTTTTTAGCTAGTAATAGCAACAGCTTTATATATATTGTTAAAGAAAGAGTTAAATAAACATACACTACTTACTTAGCTATATTTATACTTGGCATGTATTGATTATGAAAATGTTCTGTAGCATGTACAAATGCTATAGAGGCATTTATCAGTGATTCTGAAAAAAAAAAGAAGAAAAGAGAATATATTATTAAAAAATTATTAAATCAGTGGGGAGGGTAGTGGTAAACAATGTAAGTATCAACAAAGTCTCAACAGAAATGTAATTACTTTTGTAGATAAAAACAATATTGTTCAAAATTATATCTTCCTTATGACAATATGGATTATAGCTATCAAGTTAATTCTACATCAAATAACTAATGGATTACTTTTTAACAAAATGTTTTTATTTATAAGCTTATGTAAAGAAAATGTGCTATGTTATGCATTCTCGAGAGAAATAAAGATGTTTGAAAATTCTTGCAAGATTATCAGATACCTCAGTTAAGAAAAACTAGAGAGAGTGCCAAATGAAACACTGAAAGCAAGATAGCCAACAAGCTTTTTTAGTATTCAATTGAAATGGAATTTTAAAATGTTATATTATAATAAAATATTATTTATAGTATTTTGGTTAGTTCGAACTAATTCCTTGTCTTGCTTTTCATAAGAAAATACTTGATGCATACTGAAGTCAGTGAATAAAGATATTTCTGATTTGTTATTTCCAACAAATTCATCTTCACACAATGAGACAGCAAAAATAACAAATATACAAACATAGTTCTTTTTTTCATCTTCAAATGTTGTTGGCAAAATTCTTCACTACTTACTAATTTAGATTTTAACTCTGAAAAAAAGGGTTTTCTTTTTGGTCATACTTTTTATACAAAAATGTGGATTCAAATAAACACAGGACAATTAGTATAATTGTAAGACCTCAATTCAAAAGAGCATATCATTTGCAAGCAGATTTTACAACTGGCTGACCTCAATGCAGAACACAGTCCTGTCACCTCCAAGAATCTATATTCAGCTCTGTTCCCTAATATATGCTATATCTGAACATGGCCCACAAATATAAATGGCTCTACATGTCACATTTCAGGCTAATTTCTAACAGGCCTATTTGGTTTATAGTCAATTTATGTTTTATCTAAAACATGTTAAAACCATCCAAAAAATGCACAAACAGGTTGTTTTTTCTTTCTTTAAACAGAAAATAATAATAAAAGATTGTAAACCAACAAAAAAGTTATTAAAGTATTAAGCAGTAATACAAAACAAATACAAGTAAAAAAAAAAATTACCAAGAGTTTCTCTATAAATCTATTTTCTTTTGACCTTTGCATTTTTTAAAACATTCTACAATATTTTTCAAACTGATGAAAACTTTCATTTGTTGTAAAACACATTCACAACAATTTTTGCTGCAAAGTGAATTCTTTTATAAGTGTTTTGTTCACAAGTAAAAACATATTTTGGAGAATAAGTTTCCAAAATTCTTTCAGCAGACTCACTTGTAGTGGATTCATTATGTTTTACAATAAATTTATCTGCATACTCAAATATAGGAAAACAAGCACAAACGAACTCTGCCATTTGGTTAGATGAAACTGTAAGACCTCCTCAAGAAAGTAAGTCAATGAACTGATTCTCATTAGCATAATCACCATCATAGCATGACTAGGGAACACATTTCACATTGAAAATGTTTAATTCATTTTTTTAAAATTTTCAATAATAAAGATGGTAATGGAAATTTCTCCAAAAGTAATTTGTAGGCTTGTTGAGACATATAGCACATGTGAAGGTTTTGGTCAATGCAAATACATTCTTTTATAGATGTAAAATGTGTTTCAGGGTCAAAGACTATTCCATAAATTAAAATATAATCCTCCTTTTTTTAAATTCAAAATCTTTAGGACAAGACTTTGCTTCTTCCAGCTGAGTAAAATCCTTTATTGTATCAGCTGAAATAAAATCATGTAATTCATCACTTTGGACCAGTCTTTGTTTTAGAGGCTTTCTGAATTCTCTCATATTCAGCAAAAGAGACTGTTTTGTTATTTTTTCTGAATGTATTGTAGGCATTGGATGTAAATCCCAATTCAATTTGTTTCAATTTATTTTAAAAGGAATAATTTTAAAATAAATTTCTCTTCAAAATGTTTCATACAGAGAACTGAATTTTTTGTAAGAAACCAGTGATTAAGGAATTTTATTCATTTTTCTACACGGTCAGATTTTCCAAGAGGAAAAGGAAATGTCGATACTTTTTCACTATTAGTAACATATCCACTAGAACAGCCAAATGCAACACATTTGTTAACCAATTTTGTTAAACAAGATATCACAAGAAACTTTATAATTTAATGCAATGGACTATGAGGTAGAAAATTTACCTAATAATGTTCATTTGCAAAATGGGCTGTATATGCAACTGAAAGTCATAAAAATGAGGTAACTCACAGCCATTTAATTCTTGGATTAGTAAAAAAAAAATGTGTAAATATTCATTTTATTTTTAGTGTTGAAAACGTGTAGGGAATTGAAATAACGTCTGATAAATTCTAAGTAATTGCACATTGTTAATTTATGTTCTAAGAATTCAATTTTTAAAGTTACTTCCCTTGTAGATTAGCAATTTTCTAAGTGGCCATTCACATTTTTTTTTGTTTACATTTATATTGACCTGTTACAATTTGAATTCAGCTTGTTATATAATATGTGGGACAGTATAATACTAGTTGGACATGATCTGAACCATAATGTTGTTATAGACAAGCGTATGGTTGCAAGAAAGAAATACGACAACAGTAGAAATAGATTTACATGGTTTATTTCAACAGGAATGTAAGGGTTTAGGACAGCTACCTTGGTGTGGTAAAGTTCATAAGCCGGCTTTCGGATCTGGTCGATCTCTCATAGTAGTTCATACATGTTGACGGTGGTTGATGCTCTCCTGTTGACAGCTGCTGAACGTGACCGGTCTCCTTTGTGGCCACCTGTTGACTGCCGCTGAACTTCCCTGTGACCCCTTTTATAGTGTTTTTTATGGCTTAACAGGCTCGAGAAATGAAGCGAGTATAATTAGGAGGGAAGCATTTTTATTGGACGAAAAATAGAGCACTTTAATTATTATTTTATTTTTCGACCGGAACACGTGTGTCGGAAACATTTGTAAAGAAAGTTAATGGTCATTTTGTGACAGGGCTGATTTGGGTGATTAAGTCATGATAAAGTCTCTGAAGCGTGTGGGAAGTTGTCCTCGTGTTCTTCTTATTGGCATCTGTTTTGGTATGGGGTTATTTGCTGAGTTATGTGTCCCCGAGGGATGTAGAGGAGAATGATCCTGGTGACAGTTACATGGTGGAGGCAGAGGGATTGTATTAGAAAGATGTGTTGGGCGTGGAGCCAGTTGTAGGATATGTGCACGGTGAATCCAGATTGTATCACCATCATCGTTTTGCACCTGACACATCATATTGTTCGTTTTTATAATTGTGTAATTTCCTATCCAGGGCAGATGAGAGGATTGGGCAACAGTTGAGTGTGGCCGATGAAGTAAAACCTTGTCGCCTAATTGTATTGGGTCCTCGTATGTGAGGCGATTTAAGTTAGTCTCAAGTTTGTGGTCAGCTTCATTGTTGGCCAGGGTGATGTGGTGGTGAACCTGCTTTAGCAGGGCATTAATTTGCATTCCATATGCTCCAGGATCGTCGCTTGTGATTTCTTTTCTGTGTAGTGTAGGTAGGCCGATGTTGGGGTGACGGCTGGTAATGGCATAGTGCGGGGAGACACCGGTGGCGCTGTTGGCATTCATGGACGAAACGACAGATTCTAGAACGTCTGTCCATTCACAGTTCCTGTCTTTGCATAACATATAAAGTGCTTTCTTCATCAAATGCGATGTTGTCTCGATATTTCCTGAGCTTTGCGGGCGCCAAGGACAGTGAAGTTCTTGCGTGATTGACATCTGGTTACAGAATTGTCGATAGACTTCTCCAGTGAAGTGTGTGCCTCGATCAGAGGATACTATGCGTGGAATCTCTCTGTGTGAAGGAAGAAATGGTACAATCCGCTGGCGGCGTCGATATACGGTCTCTCGCATGGTATGGCTGTAAAATGTCGGCTGAAGCTATCCAAGATGGTTAGGATGTAGCGTTTTCCTTTGAGTTGGGCATTGTGACAAAGTCTATAAAGACGAGATCGAATGGTCTCTTTCCTCGTTTGCAGTGGCCAATGGGCCAGTGGGTATGTCTACTGTAGTTTCCCTTGCACTTAGCACACATGTCGCAAGAATCGACATAGGCCTTGATGTCGCGGTTTTTGAATTCCCACCAGTAGCTGGAAAGGAGTTCTTGCATACAGGTGACACCTGAGTGGTTGTTGCCCTCGTGTGCCTGGTAGAGGTATCTGGGTCGTAGTCTGTATGGTACAACCAATCTCGGAGAGTGTTTACTGTCTCTTATCATCAAAACGGAGGTGCCTGGTTCTAGAAAAAATTGGTGGAAATGTTTTTTGAAAAGCGTAGCTTGGTGGTCGTCAGGATCGATATGAGGTTCGCTTGGGGTGGGTGTCTGGAGGGCGCTGATGATCTTTGCCAGGGCATCGTCCTTCAGTTGTTCATCTGCGATGCGAGGTGGTTGCAGATTCTCTCAGTGGGGATGGTGGTGGTGGGTGATAGGCTTAAAAATGCGTTGGTGGACGCCTGTGGGTGCGGGCGTTTTTGTGGTGTGTGAGCTTTGGGAATGAGCTGTAAACCGTTAAACTCGCCGAGGCACCAAGATGGAATGTATCACGCAGAGGTCTGAACCGCTTACCTCGAATGTCCTGCCTGCCGGTGTAGGGTCGTTCAGGGCTTTTGTTTTCTTATGTGCCTCTGCTGAGCATGTCAGCCCATACATTTGATTTGCCTTCAACATATTCCAAGACAAATTTATAACATGAAATTTCTGCTTGCCATCGTCGTATTTTGGCATTATTGAACTCTCGTTGGTCCAGATATGTCAGCGATCTGTGGTCGGTGAAGATGACGAAGGGCGGTTATGAAGGAAATAATCAAATTTCAATATTGCCCACTTTATTGCATATGCCTCTCTTTCCGTCGTGGACCAGTTCTGTTCCGTAGAGTTGAATGTATAGGAAGCGACCGCTATGATATCTTTCTTCCTGTTGTCGACTTCTTGCATTAAGATTGCTCCACATGCGACGTCACTGGCGTCGGTGGTGAGTGTGAAAAAGTTTGGAGAAATCTGGAAACGAGATGACAGGTGGTGAAGAGAGACGGTCCTTGATTTTTTTGAAGGCTCTGTCGGCATTTTGCGTCAGACAAACGGTTTATTAACCTTGTTGAGTTCGTGTATGGGACCCATAAGTTTTGAAAACATATCTGACCTGATTTGTTCGTGAAGACGTGTCTCTAGGAATTGTCTGATTCACACTAAACGGCCGATAAGGCTTTGTAATTCCTTTTTTGATGTTGGAGGTTTCATTTCCTGGATGGCACGAACGTATTCTGGATCAGCCTTGAATCCTTCGCTGTTTACTATGCGTCCAAGGAATTTTGCCTCTGATGCGAGGAAGGAACATTTATCGGGATTCAGCTTGAGTCCGAATTTTCGGAGGGCAGTAAAAAATTGTTTGAGGGAAAGTATGTACTCCCTAAATGTCCTAGCGTGGACCAGGTTGTCGTTGATATAGGAGGAAATGTTGTCACGGGATGTGACTGTGGCTAGGGCTTCTGCTATACAGCGGGAGAAGATTTGTCCGGCAGATGTAAGGCGAAGGCCAGGCGTGTATTGATAGCATTGGTCCTTCCATGTAAATGCTGTTTTGTACCAGTCTCGCTTGTCGATCTCAATTTGCCAGTAGCCACTGCGTAGATCAAGGGTAGTAAAATATCTATTGCCTTTGCCGATTTTGTTGAACAAGTGGTCGATCCTTGGCATTGGGTAAGGGTCAAGATCGACTAAGACCTTGTTGAGAGTTCTTTTAAAGTTAGCAACGACATGAATCGATCCGTTTTTCTTGCGTACGGCAAATACAGGGCTATTGAAGCCTTTGGGGTCGTTGCAGTTTTCAATGATACCTTCATCAGCCATACGCTTAATTTCGGTATCTACGTCTGCTTCCAAGGCCTGGGTTATCGGGTGTTGTTTCTGGCTGTGAGACTGGCCGTTGGTTGGTATGCAGATGGGTCAGATGAATGTGCCTTTGCTGCTGTTTTCGGTGCCGATAATGTCAGCGTAGCGAATGAGTAAGTTTGCAGTGGCCTCTAGTTCGTCTCGGTTCGGGTGGTTTGGTAGCGATAGTCCCGTGTTATGTTTTAGCCAGGTTAGCTTTTGATCCAGTGTCTGGATGTTGGGCTGTAGTTCCATAGTAGGCTGGTTTTGGGTGATGTCAGCTTGGGCGCCATATGCTGGATCGTTAGTTGACGATGATGGTGATATGATTGCGGCTGTGTGTGTTGTATATCCTGAGGTGCGTCTGAATTCTATAGTCGCATTTTGGTTGTCGATTAGATAGGAATCGAGCGTGTTGTGACGTAGAATATTTTGGCCAATCAGGATTGGTGTGGTTTGGGTAGTTACCAGCACGTTAACCTTTTTGAATGTGGGTGAGTCTAGACTGCCAATGGTGATGTCGCAAGTCAGTTCGCCGAGGGCGGTGGTGCTACCATTGATTCCTTTTACTACGACGTCGGAGTGGGTCATGAGTTTCTTGGCTTCTCTGGGTAACCGAGATATTGGTACGATGCAGGTGGAGCATCCAGAGTCTAGCATTGCTACACCAGAGAAGGTGATGTCCCTGAAGTTGAAGGTGGACTGGACGAGCGGTGAATGGTGAGCGAGTCCTTGAAAGTTGAAGGTGTGATGGCTGGACGTGGGGGCATGGCTTAACGAGGCATCACATCTCGTCCTGCCTGAAGCGAAAATCCTGTTCCACATTATTTATGGCTTGTATATTATCATTCGTTGCAGCGATATGGGCCTGTGCCCGAGTGCGAGGTGGGTGGCGATATACACATTTGCGTCCATGGTGGCAGGGGCGACCTCTGAGGTAGTTCTTGCACACGCTGATTCGTGGTGTGCTCTGATGGTTTCTGCGTGTCAGATGGTGGCCATGTTTGGGAGGGTTGGTGAGGCCCGTCTGCTGTGGGTTTGGTTGCCTGCTGGGTCGGAGGGCGCGTTTCTTTGGTTTGACTGCTGTGGTTTCTGTGTGAAATACACAGTGTCGTGCGGTTGCGTCGTTGGGTTTACACATGATCAAGGTATGTTTGAGCTTCAGAGGCTATGCCAATGGCTGAATAGTGGTTGTCCATTGTCTTGACGAGATGTGGGTAAAGATTTGAGTTCCAAATTTTCACCTTTTCGCTCATTAGCATAGCGCCGATGATGGAAATAAGTCCATCGACTGTTAAGTCAGTATTTTTGTCTTTTTTGTATTTGTTTTTTATGTGGACGGCTGCCTCTCGAAGGGTGTTTTCGAGTCGACCCGCGAAGTCTGTTAATTTTTCACCGTCTCACAGTTCCAGGTCCCAGGCTTGACTGAGGTGTTGGAAGTTAGTCATCTGGCTTCCGTGGGCTCCTTCAGTTGTTCGAAGGTGGATATGTCCTTTTTTGAGTCAACCATCTTCTGAAAGATACTTTGGTCCAGTAAATCTTTAGCAGACTTGACGAATTTGCATTCCAGGCTGGGATAGGTGCCGAGTTCTTGTGTGACGTGGATTGTGTATGCTTTGTTTCGGGCCGTGATGAATCGGTTCACGTTGTGTCCAGGGTGAAAAGTTTTCTCTAGCTTCAATGTGTCGCGTATAGTTTGTTGGTGCATCATTAAGCTTTAATCGCCGTTTGTTTGAGCGGTGGGAGGTGTTGAAGTAGTTTTTAGGGCAGTCAGCATGTCGTTTATGTCGGCTTGAATTTCCTGTATCGTGGCTTCGGAAGGCTGTGTTGGTCCCGTTTTCAAGTTGAATAGTAGTGTTTTCTGATCCTTGATGAGAGTAAATAGTTCGGCTCGGGTGAAGCTTGTGTCGTCGGCCATATTTCTCTTGCTGTACGCTTCTGACACCAGTGTTATAGACAAGCGTATGGTTGCAAGAAAGAAATATGACAACAGTAGAAATAGATTTACGTGGTTTATTTCAACAGGAACGTAAGGGTTTAGGACAGCTACCCTGGTGTGGTAAAGTTCATAAGCCGGCTTTCGGATCTGGTCGATCTCTCATAGTAGTTCACACATGTTGACGGTCTCCTGTTGACAGCTGCTGAACGTGACCGGTCTCCTTTGTGGCCACCTGTTGACTGCCGCTGAACTTCCCTGTGACCCCTTTTATAGCGTTTTTTATGGCTTAACAGGCTCGAGAAACGAAGTGAGTATAATTAGGAGGGAAGCATTTTTATTGGACGAAAAATAGAGCACTTTAATTATTATTTTATTTTTCGACTGGAACACGTGTGTCGGAAACATTTGTAAAGAAAGTTAATGGTCATTTATGTGACGGGGCTTTGTCCCGTTCACATCCGGTTCTCGCTCTTGAGTATTTGCCTGTAAATCAGCCGAGATATGTCATTTTATTTTATAACAATGTCTTAATTAGCATACATCAGTTAGAATTACTGTCATTTTAAGAAACCAGAGGCAAAGAACGAGTGTTATGCTATGCATAAACACAGTGATCCTTAACTATGCCTCAAAATCAAGTTAAGACCTGCAGGCGATTGGGGACGAATGATTAACATGTGAAAGTTCATTGCTGGAATCGGATTAAGAAATTTTTTTTTTAAAGAAACTTTTATGTTTTAACTTAAGTTTATTATTTAAGATACTGGGTAAATTTCTATTTTGTTTCCCCGAGTGCTAAAATTAAATTATGAAGAAACCTTACCATTTTGGAGTTATCGATAAGAAAAAATCAGACTTCTTGTTGGTCATTTGACCCCCATTACTGCCATCATGAATCCTCATTCGCTGCAGGATACTTGCACTTGCCTTTGGCCTATTTACTTCTTTTACAGACTTTCCTTGCAGAAAACCACTACGCACTACCATAAAGAAATGTAAATTTTTTTTCTTTGGTAAGTTTAGTCTTATTTATAACAAAAATGAATTAAATAATGCAATAGAATCTTTTTTCCATTTCAAATAGCAATGACAAATTAAAAGAACAAATTAAATAATAAAAATAAAGCATTTTTTATATTGTAAAATTGAAAAAAAAAATTAATGCACAAACTTGGTAAATTATTTAATGTTTTTTATTTTTTAATTCATCCCCTTTTCTACACAGAAAAAAAAACCCACCCCTAACCTTAACACCTAACCCTAAAGATTAACTTTAAATTAATACACAAACTTGGTAAAGTAGAAGAGTTGATTGTATTATTTCATTTGTTTTTAAATTGTCCCCTTTTCTACACAGAAAACCCCACCCCTGACCTTAAGAACTAACCCTAAAGTTCTTTACAGTAGTGCGTAGTGATTTTCTACAAGGAAAGTCTGTAAAGAAGTAAATAGGTCCAAATTTTATGACTCCACCAAAATCTTTCCGTAGTGAATTACTTCTCAATAAGCCGGTAATGGCTGATGAAAGACCGAGAAGAAGTTCGATTTTTTTTCTGGTCGTTAACAACCAAAAAGTTAGGTTTCTTCATGATCTAATTGTTGATTTGAGTTCAGCATGTACATTTGCACGGAAATAAGACTATTTTGGAAAAATTTTAAGGGATATTAGCGCTCGGGAAACAAAATAAAAATTTACCATTGGTAAATGTTGGTTTTATTTCCCGAGTGGTAAAAATCCCTTAAAATTTTCCAAAATTGTCATAATTCTGTGCAAATTTACTTGCTGAACTCGAATTAACAATTAAATTATGAAGAAACTTTACCGTTTTGGAGTTATCGACAAAAAAACAAATTGGACTTCTTGTTGGTCTTTCGTCAGCCGGCACACTTTACGGCAGAGTCATAAAATTTGGGCCTATTTACTTCTTTTACAGACTTTCCTTGCAGAAAAGCACTACGCACTACCGTAAAGAAATGTAACTTTTTTTTATGACTCCGCTGTAAAGTGTGCTGCAGTGAATTACTTCTAAATAAGCCGGTAATGGCTGAAGAAAGACCGACAAGAAGTCCGATTTTTTCTTGTCAATAACTCCAAAACGGTAAGGTTTCTTCAAAATTTAATTGTTAATTTGAGTTCAGCACAGAATTGTGATGATTTTGGAAAAAATTTAAGGGATATTAGCGCTCGGGAACAAAACCAACATTTACCTGAATTTTTTATGAATAATTTGTTTTTCTTTAATAAATTAATAGGTATTTTTTCCAAAAAAGTATGTTGATTTTTTTCTGTCCTTTGTAAATAAATAGAAGACATTAAAAAATAAAAATGTAATTTTTCCATTGAAAAAATTAATGAAAAATGACACTCATTAAAGAATTTATCACATAATGTTAAATTTATTACTGAATTTAATTTTTGATATTAATATTTTACAACTAATAAAAAGATAGCACAAAGATGTAAAAGTGACACCATTATCTTGTCAATATCATCTTTCTCATTTTACTGTTTTTGCGATTATTTTAATTTAAACAGCGAAATTCACAAAAAATCTCATTATTAAAAATTTTGTCACAGAAAGTTAATTTAAATTTTTTCATTATGTTTTTATTCTTTATAATAATTAATATTTTGATTATAAAATTCATTTTTTAATGAATAAGTTATAAAATTAACCAGTTTAATATTTTTACAGTAAATTTAAAAAAAAATATACTGTAAAAATATTAAAGTGCTTAATTTTGTTTAGGTAGTATCTTATGGGAGAGGAGGGGATTGATATGCACCCCCACACTGTAAAATATGATTATCCAAAATTTAATTTTCTAAATTCTAAAATTCCCATGTCTGAATCCCAAATTTCTTAATCCATGTTGGTCTCTAAAAGGTCATACAAACTTTAAATTTTAAATTCTGAAACCTAAATTCCAAAGTCCTTCAGACCTTAGAATATAATTTTCATACACATTTTAGAAGTATTATGAAATTTTTACAAAATAGTAGTTTAGTCAATATTTTTAATTTCAGTATTACAAATCTTTCTCAAAATGGTCAAAAAGTGCTGTTTAACAGGTTGTTGTGATAACTATATACAAAATAAAGTTTGTATATTTCGTCTTCCCTAAGACCAGAAGTGAGAATGATGGTTAAAGGCTATACCTCAAGATAACACCCCTGACAAACCAAACACTGTTATATGTGAAAGGAATTTTCTATTTGATTATGAAACGATGGTTATTAGAGGAAAAGTACAACCCCAAAATCCACCATCATTGATTATTTGCCATTACCTAGTCCTCAACCAAAACCAGGACAAACAAATAAAGCTTCTACTTCTGTGCAAATTGTGCAAAATGATGAGTTGGCACTGTTTCTAAAAAAAGGACAAGATCCTCACTTTTGAAAATTTGTATCAGAATATTGATCAACAGGATTTTGTATCAGCAGTTACATTATATAAATCAAACTATCCAATCTATTGATTTTTTCACTGGCGGTATTACAATGTTTTAATTAACATTTTTGAAAACTTGAGATTTGAATGTTACTATGTTGGTATATATACAACAATTTTTTTTCTCTTTCAAAAATTCAAATATCAATGTTTCAGCTCTGATCACAAATCAATGAAGCAATTCGTTATCTTAGCAACTTGAAAATTGCTATGAAAAATTTTTTAAAAGAATATGTTAATGTTATGTTACCACAAAGGATTGGAATAAAACATTATGTTTCTGATATTCTTATCAGGGCATTTGAATATTTTGCTACAAGTTACCAAGTGAGAATATTATCAGCTTTGGCATCAAAAGTCTCAAAATTAGATGACTTTAATTTTCTTGGTGATAAAATTTCTGAAAATCAGAAAAAGTGTATTCTTTTAGTTGATGACATGTATGCCAAAGTTGCTCTACAATATCATGGAGGAAATTTATTTGATTTGACTGAAAATTCTGAGGTATTACCAAAAACAGTATTGGACATCATGGTAAAACGTTGGGACCAAAGATTTTACTTAAAATGATTCCAGTTGCAAAATTAGATGCAACTTTTTTATATGAAAAGTTTTTATATATTGTTAATGCAATCAAACAATTAAATGGTCAAGTAAATGCAATTGTATATGATAAAAACCCATCAATCTTGTTTCAAACAATTTGACACTGTTTTTAATAAGCCTTGGATAACTAAAAATGGTTTGTACTTTTGCTTATATCCACCTTTTTAAAAATATTTGGAATAATTGGATTACTGAACCTACTTCTGAATTACTGTTTCTTCTGAAGGAAAAAAAAACGACAGCAAAATGAGAGATTGTGAAATGTTCTTTTGAGTATGAAAAAACTCAATTTGTTAAGCTGTCAAAACTAACTAATGTAGCAGTTTACCCAAAACCTGTTGAGCAACAAAATGTTTCCCATTATTTCAAGAGTTTTTTTATGATCAAACTGTAGCTGCCATTAAAACATGCTCATTATTAAATAGGAGAGGAAAGTTAATTTCATTGAAAAAGTCTTGAAATTTTGGAAAATTGTCTGTGTCAAATAAATATAAGGTGGCACTAAGAAAAATGATCCACTAAAAAAAGTGATATTAGATTTAGATGATAAATATCTATTATTTCTTTCTAATTTTGGGAAAATGACAAAAAGTATGGAAGGAAAGTAATAAAAAAGAATGAAATCATTAACAAGAGATACTAGTTTAGTCATTGAACAATTTGAATGGGGGAGGGGGGAAGTGGCACTGAAAAGGGCTGTTTTTGAGTTCTCAATCTTGTTTCAGCCTCACATGCTGCATCAGTTGAATGGGTGTTTCTTCTCAGCTGTTGAGTCCTTTTGATCATCATTTTTAGCCTTGCATGCAGAAGCATTCAGGTATGCTCTCTGGAAAGCTCAGAAGCTTGGATTGAAGCATTACGAGAGGCATTTTGAGACAGGTGAACTGAATGTTCTAAAGATTCGTTATCTCTTATTTGCATGGCTGACCTAGTGGAAGCAGTTTTGTGACATAGGCAAGTTCTTTTCTTTAGTGGCATGTCTTAGGCAAGTATGAATTGTCAAATGAAATGCATGGGCAAATACCAGAAAAGAACGATGTAAAGCTATAGGGATCACTAAGCTTGAATAACTTTAGGAAAGGTTGGAAAAATAAGAGTTGAGTAATAAAAAAGCAAGCTTATTACTATGGTGAATGCAATGCAAAAACTAGCAGGACAATAAAAAAATTTAAATTGGGAATGGCTATAAATAACAATGAAAGCAACACCTTAAAACTGTAGTAGTAGGCTTTATGCAACGGAAAAGGGTAACCTCACTTGAGAGAGATTGAAGCTTGGCCAAGAGAAGGGGAACGTGTAAGCAGGGCTGGACATACAGAAGTAGAAGCAAATTGCGGAATTAAGCGGTAACAATGACCTTAGGACTGACACAGTCAGTATGACACAGCGACATTTGATTGGATGTGTAAAAGGGCAATTTGAATGTTGTGTTCTGCAAGTCATGTGTATGCACGTGCATCAGCGTGTGATGCAGCACTTGTTGCAGTGCCACATGTACACACGTCGCTGCACACATTATCAAGGTCAGCACAACCAATGGGCAATGTGTGGAGGTATGAATCATGCCCACACAGCATGAGCTAGGATTGGAAGGTTATGCGTGAAAAAGTAAATTAAATTTTGCCTTTGATTTTTGCGCAAAGTGTAAAAAAATCATTTTTTTTTATTTTTCCCCTTCAAGGTTGTAATTTTTTCCAGCTGATTTGGACTCAAAACCGGCACTGAAGAATTATCTATCAAACAAAAAAAAGTTTCATCAAAGTCAGATGAAAACTGTGGAAACATAAACAACATCTGATCACACAGACACCCACATTTTAAGAATTATAGATATATATAATATTATTGTAATAATTTAAACTACTTATTTTTATTAAAGTTTTTATGAAAGATATATATCCAAGAACAGATAGTGAATAGTAAAATGTTGCTGAGAGTTATAATGGACAGGAAGTAGTGGAGAGCCATTGTCGCCAACAATTTGGACTCAAAATTGGTACTTAAGAATTATCTATCAAACAAAAAAAATTTCATCAAAATCAGATGAAAACTGGAAATGCATAAACAACACCCGATCACACACACACATGCATACATACATACATACACACATTTTGAGGATTATAGATATAGATTTAGGCTTCCTCCAATCATGGACCCCAGTCACATGGTTGCAAGGCCTGGTATATAGATCACCTTGATAACAACAGAATAGAGACTTGTTAGAAAAGCTATTTACCATAGTTGACTGAATGATTTTTCCAAGAATGTTCATAATCAGATTTCAGTGAGTAGACATATACAGCAATGATATTTGAATATCTACGAAGATCAAATGGCAGGATATCAGCTGTAGCAAGATCACTGTAAGAAAGAACAAAGATAATTTATCATCAATTGAAAAGTTGACATGTTATAAGCTAGTTGCTTTGCTTATGTGTTTATTAAAATGTCATTTGATTCATGCACAAATGAAGAAGAATTATAAATGCACACATTAATAAAAAAAAGAGGAGAAAACAGATATGAACAAACAGACAATTTTTAATAGTAGATCTACCTATCATCCAGTCCATACTCCTTCACTTTCTTTTGAACAGGAGTAGTGGTTTATCCCTTGTTTCCTGTTTAGCATGGGGTTTCCAGTTCCTTCTTTTGAGGCTTTAATAAGGGAGACTGTCATGAATTTTTGGTCATATGACTGGCTTGTAGTTGCGATTCTTCATACTGATGGTACCAGGTTGGCAGAGGGTAGTTAGGAGCCCAAACTCTTGAGTAAGCACCTACAGAGGATGCTCTGATCAAGTCACATAATATCAGGGTTCTTGCAGTGGCATGTCACACCATGGATAGGTGTCCTTGCAAGCAATTTTAAAGTTTACTTCAACTCTAACTTAAGATTGAGTTTTCTTCTAAAGCCTTTTCCTTCTCTTTTACTTCCAGTGTCCCTTTGTGACTTAGTGGTATCATCACCTTGATTTGGGTGGTACCACTTACTCTGTAATCCTCTACCACAAGTGGATCTTGGGCTTTGTACACCTGGTTGTCAGATGGAATTGGAATTAACTTGATTACATGATAAAAATCCTAACTAACAAAGTTAAGTAATATGGATTTTACTAGTATACCAGAAGCACACTGGGGTCTGTTTTTTTCCCTACATTTTTTGTTTTTCTGCTATTTTGAAAAGTCCAGAGAAAATGAAATTTGAACCAAAGAATGAGATCAGAAGGTTCATCCAGAAGGAGGAGCTCCAGAGGATGATGTCAGCTTAAAGAAAACAGATATTGAAAGTGTGAGTAGCTCTCTTGATGGACTGTTACCCAAGAATTTTTAAAATGAAATTACTGTAAGAGAATATGGATAAATAAAAATTGGGCATATATGCTTTGTGGACAAAACATTGTCAAATCACTAATTTTCTTCTTTTTATGGAATAGGCAGGTAATTCATGAAAATACAAAAAATGCTAAGGTTCATGATTGTATTTACAAGATAATGTTAATTTATCAAGGAAATCTAGTTAGTGTTAAGAATTTTTTTAAACAATGGACACATGGAAAACCTGAGGGGTTTTTGATAATAAATTAAAGTGTGACTGTAAACTGTTACTGTTTCTATGAGAAAGAATGGATGATCTGTGCTGAAAGTCACTTTTCTTTTATTTCTCTTGTGCAAATCAATTGAACTAATATTTTAGTTTCCTTTCTTTACCATACAGTCAGTTTTAGAACCACTGGAGTGACAGGGTATAATTGATTTCTATTTTTTTGCAGATTACATCATTTGCAGTGGTGTAATATGAATCTCTTTTCAGGGTGTATGGTGATCTTACAATTAATTTCACCTAAGAATTTCTCAGGTCAAAAAACTTAAACACAACTGAAACAGGTGAGCATGTGAATGGGCAGTCTGTGAGACTCAACATAGGAGAGGTGACTATTTTCCTTTAATTGAATGCGCACTTTGTATCCTGCTAACATCCTCATGTCAACTGTTGATTAATTTGGCTGCATCCACTTCACATTTCAGATAGGAAAGGATTTTTCTTTTCACAACTCCAGCATACTTGTCCTAAAGCTGGACATTTTTTCTTGTCCTGTTTATACTTTTTATTGCAGTACTTTCACCACACAAGGTAATTGGATATGCTGTATGCTTCAGCATTAGTGCTAGATATATTGCAGAAATTCTATAGATGTATCCAAGGACATTTTAGTCAATTTTAACTGTTCTAAAATTTTGTGTTTGTACAAAGCATCACACATATATTCAATTAATCTCAACTGTATCAATTCATCTTTGATAGTCATTTCTCCAATATCAAGTTTTTCACACTCACAAAATCTGCAAGCCTCTTGTAGCTTATGAACATACTGTATTATTGTTTTGTTTGGCTCATGTTTGCATGTGAGAAACTTTGTCCTCTCCACAGTAACCAACTTCAAATACCCCAATTCTCTGAGATACATCATGGCAAAGATGTTTCTGATGGCCTCACATCCTGCCAAAGCCAAAACGAGATCTGTAATCTTGTTCTCCCCACCTGCAATTTTGTGGTCTTTTAACTTCTTGGTCCATGCCTGGGCAACAAAACAACAAATCCATGTTTCCACAAGGCCCTGCTCATCCAACATTGTTAGAGATCCTATCGTCAATGCCATATTACTGTGTTGTAGATGTTCCACAGTTGTGCTGAGTGACAACTAACTTATTAGCAGTTGCTTAACTCTATGCAAAATAGGTCAAGTTCATTTTGCCTATGCCACTACACATACTTTCTTCATGTAAAAGAAAAAGTGCCTGCAGGTCAGTCTTGTTGACCATTGCTAATAAGATGCTAGATGAATATGAAATTGCCTTCAATAAATGAAGACATTGTGAAAATGAAGTTTGACTTCTTGTAGATATAACCATAGAGATCAGAGAAGAAAAGCTCTGACCAACCAAAGAGGGACTAGAAGAGGAAAACATGAGTAATTGTAAAGAGACAAGAAAAAATGCTCACCTGGTGACAAGAGGAGATATAACTCCAATATTATTTTTTTAACTCTTGTTTTTAACTCCAAATACATCCCTATCTAGAAAAAAAGACTATAAACATGTTTTAAAATAGTTATTGTGGTGTATTGAGTACAAACCTAATTATCTCCCTTAGCTCATTTCCTTATTAAACAATCAGAATGGCAATAAAGATTTGCTATGAGTCTGTCATCTCCCCATTTGTAATAGCACCCAGCAGATTCAAATGTTAATGTGTTTGAATTATTTCTTTAGATGTGTACAACAACATATAATATGGTATCAAAAAAACACAACCCACCCACAAGTACAAAAAAATACAAAAGGGCTGAAACAGACAACCTTTGGAAATAACAAAAACAAATGAAGTATTCCTTGGTTTGAAACACAGAAGTTTCTTCATGGATGCTTTTGTATGTTCTTGCAAATAACAGGTGAAACCATAATCTTCTCCGTGGTTCAACTACTGAATGATTCCTGTGGACTATAGCCAACAGGAATCACTTTTTCCAGGTGAACCAGCATAATAGTTCTAGTCACAACAGGCACCTATTTGTGTCTGCTCACAATAATTTTAAATTTGTCCTCAAAGAGGCTAAGTCATTATATAGCCTCTAACAAGTTTGGTTTACATGACCACTGGCAGTGAGTTAAATGAGATTAAGTATTCTATTCCTCCTCTCCTCACTGAATTTGTGGTGTTAAAATCTGCAGAATGTTTTGCTCATAAATCTTCTTTACATTCTACTAATTTGGTTAATCTGACTCATCTGGAGTTTCATTGCCTGACTTTCCACTTAGAACTCTATTGTATGATATGCTATTAATCCATCCATGGTTTCTGCTATCAGCTCTAAACTGGATCCTCACAAAGCATGTGGCCTTGATGATATCCCTGCAATAGTCCTTAAGAAATGTGCTCCTGAACTAGCTCCTCTTCTCTCTAAACTCTACAATAAATGTTTTGCTGTTTCTTACTTTCCTACTTGTTTGAAATCTTCTGCAGTTCTTAAAACTCAGGCAAACTTTCTAATCCTTTTAATTAACTTTTTAACTTTTGACTATTAGCTTTCTATCTCTGTTTAGCAAAGCACTAGAGCTCCAATTAACTGTGAATTGGTTAAGTGTCTTACATGTTGCTTTGGATATCTCAAAGGTATTTGACAGGGTTTGACATACTGTTCTTCTTCACAACTTGAAAGTTAATGGTATTTCTAGATAATTTTTTAACTGATTTCAGTCTTTCTTATCAAATTGTATAATAAAAGTTATCTTGAATGGCCACTCTTCCGAGATCTTTTTGCATTAATGCAGGTTTCCCCAGGGCTCTATCCTTAGACCTACATTGTTCTTAGTTTTCATAAATGACCTTCCTGATGTCATCAGTTATCAACTCTGTATCTATGTTGATGATACAATTAGTTACACCTGTCTTAAAAGTAAGTCTGATCAGTTTGATAAGGTCAAATTAGTACCTGACTCAAAAATAATCTATTGTCAACTGGGAAAAAGAATGGCTTTATTTTACAGCCTCTAAAACAAAACTGCTCTCTTTTAATCATCAAAGAGAGAAAAACCTTCCTTCAGCATAGCTGATGCTAACCTCCAGGAGAGTGATTAAGAGCACCTTCTTGGACTAATGTTTTCCTTTGACATGAAACAGAAAGATTATATTGACTCAACTGCTAAGTCTGCAGCTAGGGAAATTGGTTCACTATATCATGCTAGATAATTTTCTGAGCAGAATCTATCTTACATGTTTATAAGTCTACTATTCTTCCTTGCTTTGAATATTGCTGCCACATCTGGTCTGGTGCTTCTGCTATATATTTACATATTCTTGATAAAATACAAAGAATATGCAATGTTATTGGTCCTGACCTGGCAAATCACCCTCAGTCACTTTCCCACCACTGTAATGTAACTTCTCTGTGCTTTTTTTATAAATACTTTTATGGTAATTGTTCTGGTGAACTTTCCTCTGCAGTATGTAGATTTTAAGATATTTAAAGGTAGTATTAGATTGGTGGCAAGGTCGCATCATTTTACAGTTGAACTGACTAGATGTATCTGTAAGCTTTATGCTAACAGTTTCTTCTATTGTACTTCTTGCTTCCCAGTCAACTTCAATTTTCAAAAATTTAAATGCTATGTCAATTGTTACCTTCTGTCTTAGTATTTGTTATTTTATTGTTCTCTCTCTTTAATAGTGTTTTTTTTTTCTCATATTCTCTTACACTCAGTAACCTCTTGTGTCTTAGTGGTTTTCTTACCTTGCTTGAAATGAAATGATTAAAAAAGAAAAAAAGTACTTCAGGACCCTATATTAATGCTAAATCAGCAACAGACAAATGTCTAGCAATTGAAATCAGTATGACCCAAATAAAAAAAAACATAAATGGATAAATGTCTATTTTGGCAGTAAGCAAAACAAAGGATTGAGAAACAAAACAAGAAAAAAAAGAGAAGTCTAAAAACCCACCATACCAATATCAGAACACCAGTCCAAAATCTCACATTTTATCTGGTAAATGCCAAAAAAAAAAAAGCACCCACCAAAACAACGCCTCATTTATGGAAAGACATGTGCAAAATACCAAAGACCTAACCATTTTACTAGCATGTGCTAATCTAAACCAAAAGGTGCGTTGGAAGTGATGACTCATCTTTTTACCGATACTTATTTTTCAATGGCAAAATGTGGTGACATTCAACTGGACACAAGAGATCAAGATAAACAATACTACAACTATTAAATTCAAGCTGGACACTACAACACAGGTCTGCATATAAGATCCACAAATATACACCAATGTACATTTTACACCAATCCATTACAGACGACCAGCATCCAACTAAAGAGTTAAAGTCAACACATAATCTAACTCAAAGTGCAGGTAAAACTGAAATGCACTATCTTCAAGTTATTAACCTGAAGGTTTTATCCATCCTAGGAAAAGATGCATGTGTAAATCTAGGACTGCTGAAGAGACTGAAGGTAAATGCTGTGAACATATCACTAGACAATCCACAGTTATGTGAAGCCCTTGGGAAACTACCTGGTCAATATTGCATCAAAAGAAACCCAGATGCTACACCCATAATACATGCCCCATGAAGGATTGCTTATGCAATAAAGGACAAAGTGAAAAGAGAGCTTGACTGCATGGAGTAGCTTGGTTTCATAATCAAACAGCAAGAACCAACTGTATGGATCAATGCAATGGTCACTGTAAAACAGGTGACTACAAATTTGTATCAATCCTACAGACCTGAAAAAATTCATCAAGCGTGAGCATCACCCAACAACCACAGTTGAGGAAGTTGCCAACAAATAAGAAATTACTAAAAATAATGCACAACAGAGCCTACTGACACATAGAGATCAAAGTCATGTCACATAAATACCATACTCAGCAGATATTACTTGGATTATGTAGCTCAGGTTAAATTATGAAACAAGCCATGGAAAACATGAGGGAAGATGGCCTCAGTCTTTTCTCAGACCAATCCTCTTTCTGATTTACACAAATGATCTGCCTAAGAATATAATCAGATCATTTGTAAACATCTTTGCAGGTGATAAAACTATATATGGGTGTCCCTCTAAAACTCTTGACAATCAGAGATTGGCAGCTGATCTCTCTTCTGCTCTAGTGGTGGTGGGTGGTGGTGGGGGAACTGGCTGGTTACATTAAATGTCTTGAAAACCAAACTGGTTACATTTCATCACCACCAACTGAACCACAAACTACTGAGAATTCCAATGAATGGATGTTCCCTTGAGGAGGTATTGTGCCTTGAGAGAATATTGGGCCTCAAGTTCACATTGACTTCAAGTGAAACTTGTACAAGCGATCCATCACTAAAGATGCAGGTAGAATGGTCAGGTCCCCGTACTGCTCCAGTAAGTACATCATGCTATCCTTTACATTTACAAAAGCTAAATCAGTCCAAAATCTGTTGTCATATTTGGGCAGGAGCTTCCCAGTAGTCACTTTCAAGTATTAATAGAGTTCAAATGTGAGTCCTTGTGGGTAGCAAATTATTTTCCACCCTCCAACCTCTCACAGGTGGGATGTGACGAGCTTCTCACTGCTCTCTCACTACTTTTATGGAAAGTGGTTGAACAAACTACATTCCTTGGTTCCCCCAGGTCTAACCTTTACAGCTAGGACCCACCATGCCACTTACATAGTAGCTAACCACCCACATTCCCTCCGTATTCCATTGGTGAGAAGTAAGTTTCACTTGAACAGCTTTTTCTCATGAACCACTACTCTGTTGAACAGACTCCCAAGATGTTTCCCCAATCACTACAATTTTAACCTGTTCAAGTCTAGCGTTAACCATTATATTCTTCTCCTATCAGGCCTTATAAAGGGTGAACATTACAGTAAAAAAAGGGGAAAAAAAAGGAATTGATGGTGTAAAAGTCATTGTCAATATTTTGGTATAGGGAAGTTCCAACAAAGTACATGACAAGTGACTTCAAGAAATTTTCCACAGAGCTTCTCAAGCAGGTCTTAAATCCTGCTTAAGCAGAAATCAGCAAGGATGAAGTCAGCTATATTGGTCATCTACTCACTCATCATTATGTTAAATCAAACCTAGAACATATACGTGCAATGATTAACATGCCACAAACAAGGAAGAAATACTGAGATTTTTGAGAATGGTCCAAAATTTATGAGACATTTCTGCACCATGTGAACAATGCTCCACTTTCATGGAAGGTAGCTAATAACAAGTGCTCTGGTTCTAAAATATTATGATGCAAAAGAACTTATCAGTTGACAGTTCAAAAGATGGACTTGGAGCATGCATTCTGCAGATGCAGCATCCCATTGCATATGCATCACATGCATTAACTCCATCCCCAAAAATGGTTATTTCCAACTAGAAAAAGAAAAAGCTATTGTGTTCAGATGCAGACGTTTCAATGATTATGTATATAGTAAAACTAGTGGAATTTGATCAGAATGATTGAAAATAGATAAGTCATTCTAATCCAGAGGTCTACAGTAATAAATTGTCTACAGCAATAAATATTTTTCTTTTTGAAGAAGTCTTCCAACTTCAGGTAATATGTTCTTGTGAAAATTGGTTAAATAGGTCTTTAATATATTTAACTTGTAGGTAGTACATGGTAGTTTGATCAATAAGCTTTCCATTATTTACATTCAGACTAATGTTCTCACCTTTGTTGTTGTTATCACAATGTGCCCTCCTGTGATTTGGGCAGCCTTCAGGGAATTTTGAACTTAATCCATTATTTAATCTACAAGGATAGATTGTCCATGTCCAGGGGTGATAACTCTTCTTGTTCTTATTTTATACTGCTCAATTTTTGCTTGCTCTGATTCAACTGTCTCTAAGTATGTTCTCTTCGGCTTATTGAAATCACAATTACTATGTTACCAAATTCATAAACCAAATTGACAATGGCAGCAACAACAACAGTTCATCTATATCAGAGGTCACCAAACTTTTTTCAGAGAGCCAGATAATGGCGAATGTGGGCCGGATAACCATTTTGTTCAATACAATACACTGAATGCACAAAAATAAAGACAACAAACATACTTATTTACTAAAAAGTTATCTCAGAAGGCAACAATAGCAATAAAATAGTTATATCACACGAAGTGCGCACATATCTGAATCTCACAAACTAAGCATCACAAAATGTTAGTGAGATATGTAAAACTGGTGTTTACTTTTTAAGATATAATTAATATTTGTTTTGCTGCATCCTACCAAGAGAAATGTATAGTATATTCATGCATCATATCTTGAAGGAGAAGTAGTTTATGATTTTTTGGTGGAAACTCTGGAAAAGTTGTAGCAACTTCAATCTTACTTTTCATAAATGACAGCTAAATTTACAAATTGGGTTATTATGTCTTCCACTACTGCAACAACTGATGCAATAAGGAGTGAGAGAACTTGTATATAATGGTGTTTCACTAAGTCTTCTCACACTCTAACTGTAGCCATTAATTCTTATAAATAGAATGAATTTTTTATTTATTTATAAATAGAATGTAATTTTTGTTCTGATAACAGTGAAAAGCTTTAGATTGGTATATCATAATTAGAAGGATACATCTTTGAGCTGATCATACTTTTTAATTGACAACATTGGAGCTTTGTGATCAGCTCAGGTATCAGCAAATAAAATAAACTTTGTCTCATTATTTATGATATTTCAAGGGCTGAATTGGGCTTCACTTATTGAAAACTAACCAGCAGTAACTAATTGCATGAATACTAAGGCTTTGACAGCTGATGACAAAATACCTTATCAGTATCTACTATGTTGGAATATTCAGTTGTCTACTGGTTCTGGAAAATGGTTGTGACCAGTATAGCAATAAGGACTGACTCCTTCTTGTAAACAATATTCTTTGTGCTTTAACTACATAGACAAGAACAAATATTTCATCTTTAGGATAGTGATTGACTTCTAATTAAGAGTAGCAGGATCTGATTTGCCTGAGGCACAGAAATGTACTTTCTGGACAGCATATCCTGACTGTGCTAAAAAGAATGCTTAGATTTTCTTCTGACATCTGCAATTAACAAGGAGCTACTAGCACTTTTTGGAAATGTCCACATTTAAAAGCTATCACATATGCTTCTTTCTTTAAAATATCCAGTAATATATTCTTCAAAAACACATCTTTTGTTTTTTCTTAATTGGTAGAACAAGTATGAACATTTAGGTAGAGAATTATGATAATTTAAAGAAAAAACAATTACACAATTTTAAGAATAGGACCCTAATAAGTAACATAATAGAAAGTTCTATGTATTGTAAGTAAGTAACAAGATTATGCATCTTTAGAAAGAAAGTTCTAAGAACATAAAGTGCTTGCAAAATTAAACATTTTCAAAGTTTATGTCTTAAGAATCTGATTTTTATAGTTTTGTAGTTTTATGGTATCTATGATGCAAATGAGAAACTTACTATGTCAATATAGCCCAGAGTTGTGTTATGGCTAATGTGTAGTTGAAGCTTGGATCAATAAATGTGCTGTACATGTGGAATGTTTCATAGGCAGTGTGGTAAGTTGGATATGATAAAATTGGCCATTTTTTCTGCAAGCAGAAGAGAATTTCTCATTAAAGTCATAATTGTTTCATTATTTATAATTTATTATAAAATAAATTGTAAATGAATATATGACATCAAAATGTATTATTATTAAATGTTTTTTATCAAATCTTATAATAATTATTTTTTGTTATTCAAATTCATTATTACTATTATTACTGTTATATTATTATGAAATTTATTAAGTAAGAATCAACATTTTACTGATTTTTGAATAAAAATGACAAAATATATTTTAAAAGATATTTTGATGTATTATTTTCAAAATTAATAAGTATATGGTGCCTTTAAAATAATATAAGGCTGACAATGACTCAAAAGATTATACTTTTGCAATAGTCAATATCTAAATTGAAATAATATTGATGAATTTGTCTACTGGAGATAGAAAAAGAAATCATAATTTTTTAAATAAATTTTGATATATAGCTTACTTAAATATTTTTATAATGACAAAAAAAGAAAAAGGTGGTAATTTCTTACCAGTAAAAAATTATTTCAGTTTAAATATTCTTTTTAATATTTTTGAAAGTGACATGGGCTAAATTTAGATAAACTTACTGTATCATATGTGTAGTAAAAGTCCATGCTTGGTACTCCAGCACGCTGGTAGAAAGTGGCCATATCACTGCCTGAACCAAGTGAATAGCTAATTCTGATCAAGGAGAAAAGAAAGAAACAATTTAGAACTTCTAGGAAGCATGTGGAAGAGATTGTACTGCAAAAAGAATAAGATGATAGCATATAATCACATATAGGTAGGTGCCCTGAGAAAGATAATTGTTGCCAAAACAAAATGCAGACTGAGCTACTTACTGCTACTGATAATGGTACCCACCTCTATCAATCAAAGAGACAATGTTTAGTGTGCTGTCTCTGCAGGAAGAAACCAAATGGCTGCCCTGCCAGAAAAGAGCCAGTGCAAACTCTGGGGTGTCTGGTTATGAACAAAGAAAGTATCTACCAACTTCCCCATGAAATACTCAGGACAGTGAGCTAGCCAAATGATAAAGTTTTAGGATCCATAAAAGCAGGAACATTTTCCGGAAAGAAGTCTGGCAGTGCACAATGCAATTTCAAACAATGCAGGGTAGCACAGATTTCTCTCTGTGCTACCAGCATTGTTTGAAATTCATTCATCCTTGTTT
The DNA here is from genome assembly GCA_903632075.3 of Acanthosepion pharaonis. Classification (NCBI taxonomy): domain Eukaryota; kingdom Metazoa; phylum Mollusca; class Cephalopoda; order Sepiida; family Sepiidae; genus Acanthosepion; species Acanthosepion pharaonis. Next base: position 67,058 of record CAHIKZ030004884.1, read on the forward strand.
CTGTTTCTGGCGTCTTGGCTGTGTTTTTCCTGCATGTGTCATGTTCCTGTGTGGGAATTTTGTTCATGCCCTGCTTGTCATGATCCAGTGTTCAGTTCATTTAGTGTTTGATTCTGGTGCTGCTGGTATTTCTGTCCTACTTCATTAACAGATAACCAAACAATAAGAAAAAAAACTGATGAGGAACAAAAGGATATAGATACACCTGGAAATATGTCAGAATGAGTGCTTACATAGTTTGGAATAGGAGAGACTGGTGGAGGAGAAAATGTGGATATATTGAAAGTATAAATTCCATTTGAAAATCTCCAGAAGTTTATCAAATAAAAATGAACCTCAAATCTGATTTTTGATCAATGCAAATAATAGTTACTTTCAGTGAAAAAATAATGAATAACTTCAAGTTCTCTTTATAGATGAACTGATTTGCCAAACAAATATTGTGTTGCCACTAAAGCAACACAATATTTTTGCTGAAAGTTAGCAAACTTGAATTTCATGATTATGTTGTTAAGTTCTGCTATGGCAACAGGAAAATGACTGACTGAAATGAAGTATGAGCCATTGAAAGGTTACCATGTAGACTAAAAGGGAAGTAATACTTAGGAATAAGGCAGAGTGATTAAATTATTCTTAAATTGCATTGTATATGTACAAAAATTGCTAAAATAGTTTTTCATCAAAGTGATGATTATAATGAAAAAAAAAAATATAAATCCAGAAATCTAAACAGTTTTTGAGACATTTATTTCAGCATGTCTCTGAAGTATTTCAGCAATGGGATGAAATCTATAGAAATAAATTTTGAATTGTATCTCAACCTTATATGAGCTTCAGTTTTACACTAATGTTATTGTGAATATATAGTAAAAAAGTGAATTAAAAAGTCATATGGAAATGTATGAACATAAATGAAAGAAAAAAAAAAGACTGCCTGAATTGCAAACACAAAGAATCAATAATGATCAGATCATAATCAATGGTCAGATTTCAATTTGAAAATTTATATAAAAAAAAAATAATAATGAAATATACTTACTCTGGAGTGGAGTCAGAATTTTCATCAGAACCTGTTGTTCGCAGCTTCCAAATATCATATAATGTTTTCTGACTACTGAGAGGATCAGGATTGGGTATCTGAGAAGACATTTAAAAGAACAAAAAAAAATACAAGTTCACAATTGGGGCAAAGGATGGCTTTTTATTTTTAACATATTGAAAACTAAATCGCTCTCTGTTAATCATCTAAAAGATCACTTTCTGCCTTCCATCAGCATAACCTCCAGGAGAGTGACTCACTGCACCTTCTCGGGCTAACATTCTTAGCTAACATGAAGTGGAAAGATTATACTGAATCCATTGCTAGGTAAGCTGCCCTGCCAAAATTGCTTCACTGTGCCATGCCAGACAATTTTTCTCTCCAGAATCAATCTTACATATCTATAAGTCTACCATTTGTACACGCTTAGAGTAATACTGCCACATATGGTCCGAGTTTCCTGCTATATATCTATAGATCCTTGATAAAATCCAAAGAAGAATCAGCAATATTATTGGCCTAGATCTTGCCACTCTGTGACTTTTTTTTATAAATACTATCATGGTAATTGTTCAGATGAACTCTTCACTATGTTACCTAGACTTTATGAATTTAAGTGCAGTACTAGACTGGTGATGAGTGTAATCAATTGAGTTGGCTAGATGTAATCATAAGTTCTATGCTAACAGTTTTTTCTCACACTTGTGGAACTCCCTTCCAGCTCCATGCTTTCCAGTCAGATTTAATATTCAAAGTTTAAATGCAATGTCAATTGCTATCTACTGAGGACAGTAGATAGCGACTGACATTGATTTAAACTTCTAAAGATTAAAGATGACTTCTTTTGTTCTTGTTCCTTAGTAATGTTTCTGTTTTCTAATACTTCAACATCCAGTAACCCCTTGTGTCTTAGTGGCTTTACTGCCTTGCGTAGGGTGATTGCGATTATAAGAAGGAGAATCTTACATTCATAATGTTCTTAAATATATACATACATATATATATATATATATATATATATATATAGTATACATCTGTTTATCTCACAAGATAAAAATACCATCCTTATTTGGTTAAGATTCAATTTTCTTTTTAGGTGAGATTGGAGTGAAACTGAACAAGTTGTATCAGTCAAACCACCTGCTATCATTTAATCAAACATGCAAGTGTAGTTTTCCATCATGGAAGCCCAGTCCTGCATTGCAGACATAAAAGAAACATGGTAAAAATTTTATCACATACTGGGATTACTTCCTCCAGATATAGGTGAAGAATTACAACCAGCCATGCTCCAATCAAAGGATTTTGAAAAACTAAAAGAAGCCCATATAAAAAATGTAAATTAGAGATGCTCAACAAATTGATATCATCTTTCAGAATGACAGGATATCTTTCTTTATATCTAAATGAACTTATATCACTAGCCAATTGCATTGTTTATTCAGGTGCTACCACCATCCATCAAGCCAGTGATAGCATCAAATTTATCAATCTAGAAACAGATTGCCTTGGGAAAATAATGGATGATCTGATATATTTTAATAAATGACACAAGGTCAGTACCATAGTAACAGAATTATGGATTCATTAAGGAGAACAAGCAACTGCTCACCCAGTGTTTGCTATTTTCAATAAGGACTAGTATCCAAAAGTTTGCCGTCCTGGATATGACGATAAACTACATCTGTGTCCTGGGTAATATGATAAACTACATCTGACAGCAAGTCCTCTTATCAGGAGGTCTTGAGGAGCATGGAACCAGCTCTTAATTGCTGATGTTTCCATCCTGACCTGGAGTGGTAACAACTGTTAGGGTCCCAGCTATGGGCAAATAGTTAATCCCCAAACTGGGGTCAATACACTATGAAATTATAAAAATAGGTTTTAATACCAGAAATAAATTTTTTGAAGGAAAAATTATTACCAGCAATACATTTTTGAAAAAAAAAATATTACCAGCAATAAAAATCTTGTTGGCATTAATTAACCCACTGAGGTTGATATGCCGTAAAACAAGACAAACCAAACCAAACCAAACCAAACCAAACCAAAAGTTTGTCAGGCTCATTTATATTTTGCTGAACATGTAAAATTCTGCAAGCCATTGTGCAGTGGCTGGAGAAAAAGAATGTTAAAATACAACCTAGTTCCCACCCACCTGCACCTTCTGAGATGTTGGAAAACTAATTTGAAGGGATGTATCAGCCTCCATTTATTTGCCACTTCTTGAAGATACCGTTTAACTAAAAGTTTTGTAGTGGGCAGAACTGCCACATTGATCAGATCTAAGAAATATTTAGGTGGTGTAGCTATCTACCCAACAAATATCTCTGTTGTGTCTGCTAACAAACAGAAAATTGAATGCTCAGGACAAGATAGATTAAATTTGGTGTTGCACAACCTCACACATGAGTTCACCTGAACTTTTATGATCTCAGATACCAAAAAACCTCTCCTCAGTTATGATTTCTTAAAAATCATTTTGGTCTGATGGTCAACTGCACAAACAGTCTACTGATTGACACAATCTAACAGTTTAATACAAAGCTGACTCCTGAGATTATGAGCATCGTAGTGGACCAAGATAATGCTGCTAACATGATGGCATGGAGAATTATGGAAAAAAATCCAAACATAATTTCACCTCATCACAACCCTAATGCAGCAAAACTGAATGTTTTTCATAGGGTCAAGGTTGGTAGCACCCCCACCTCCACAACACACACATTTTCTAAACCATAAGAACTATCAGCACAGAAATTCGAGTGAATAGTGAAAGAGAAATTTAGGGTACTCCAAAAAGCAGGAATAATGTCCCCATCAAAATCAGAATGGAGTTCAGCCTTACACATGGTACTGATGTCAAATGTTACATACAAACCTGTAGAAATTCACTACAGAAAATGAAATTCAATAACAATAGTAAATTGGTACTGTTCCACTGAGCTTAGGGTGGAAAGATAAATTATATGAGACTGGCTGCTAAAAAGTTGAAGCAACACAAAGATGGTACAAGACATGGTAAACTTAACAACTGTTTAATTCAAAGTGCCACTGGATCCATTTTGCTCTCAGCATTCCCTAGTGGGACTGGAAGTGCTTACAATCATCATAATCAACATTGTTAATGTTATAACATTTCCCTTCCTAAGGTAATTTATTTTCTTTATTAATTTATTTCAAACTTTTCTAAATTACAAAATAAATGATTACATGTTTGTTTTGTCCAAGGGCAATAACTCACTTATTTTGTGAAATCAAACAAATGTTTTGGAGTTTGTATTGTTCATCTCATATTTTTCGCAATACTTTCTCTTGTATTATTATTTGTTTGAAGATCCTTGTACTGATTACTAATTGGTTTATTTCTTAAAAGTATATTTTCAAAACCTGAAAATGAAAAATATTTTCTATTTCTTCATAAATCACTTTAATAGTTGAATATATGACATGTTGTCAGTGTCTGCTGACTGGATTGTTCCTTCAGTATTCCAATATTTTTCTTTATCTAATTTTATTTTAACTCTATCTCCTCTTTTTAGAGTTGATAAATTTCGAGCAACATGGAATCTGTTAAAATTCTTTTCCATTCTGGTTTTTGCCAGTTTATCTCCCTCCCTGATTTGTGTGAAAACATGCAATCTTGGTAATAACTTTTTTGGATGTAAAGGTGGTTCTTATTTTTCTTCCCATAATTAAATCTGAGGGACTGATTTCTGTGGCTTGAATTGGCATACTATGGTATGTTGTTAATGCTAGAAATGTGTCTGATTGATTCAAAATTCTCTTAGCTATTTTAACAGTGCTTTCTACTTCACCATTTGCTTGAGATAATGTGAACTTGATGTTGTGTTTAAATCCATAATTGTCTACAAAATCTTTGAAATCGTAAGATGTGAATTGTTTCCCATTATCACCAACAAGTTGAATAGGAGTTCCCCAATGTGAAAAGAAATTTTTCAACTTCCCTATAACACTTGTCATTGGATTGAACCTTGCTATTTCTATATATCTTGAAAAATAATATATTGCAGTTTTATATTGGTGTCCTTGGTGATTAAAAATATCTGTACTAATTCTTTTCCATGGACTTTGAGGAAATGGTGTTACTTTTAATTTTCCCTTTTTATTTGTTGAACTGTGTATGTTACAAAACAAGCAATTTTTTTAGGTACTCCTCCAACTCCTGATATATTTTAGGCCATCACATCAATTCTTTGGCTTTCTCTTAACATTTGTTTAGTCCCAAGTGATCATTATGAAGTGTCCTTAATATCTCTGGTCTAAGTTTTTCAAGTATAACAATTCTGTCCTGAAACCATAGTATACTGTTATGAACTGACTTGGAAAATATGGCCTTATGCCTTCTTTTATTCTTCCTTCTTTGTGTGTTCATCCATTTAGAGTGAGATGTATTATTTCCTGTAACACTATCAGTGTTAAATAAAGGACTTCTTGAGAGTGTATCAGGTACAACTAATTCCTTCCATTGAACAAGTTCTGCTACTAAGTTATATCTTCTCAGTCCTATCAGAATTCTTTGACATCATAATGAGGTACTGTACAGATCATGTATGTTTATTAATGGTATAAGTGGTTCATGGTCCATTAACAGTTTTAAAGGATTTGAGTTCTGTGACATATCTGTCAAACTTCTCACATACCCAAACACAGCTCAAACACTCTTTCTCAATTTGTGCATATTTCCTCTCAGCACTATTGAGTGTGTGTGAGGCAAATGCTATTATTTTCCCATCTATTTCTTGAAATAAAGCTGCTCTGAGACCATAAGTGCTAGCGTCAGTGCTAACTACTGTAGGTCGAGTTGGATCAGAGTATGCTAGAATTGGTGCTAGAGTTAGTAATTCTTTTACTGTTTTAAAAGAATTCTCTAGTCAGTAATCTCAACAAATACAGAGTCCTTTTTCAATAATTCCATCCTTGGTTGTATTGTTTCAGACAAGTTGGGTAAGAATTTGCTTAAGTATCTGACCATGCCAATTATACAACATAGTTCACTTAAATTTTAAGGTGCAGGCAACTCCTAAAGGCTTTTAGTCTTTCCTTGCTCAGTTGAATTCTGTCTCCAGAAATTATGTGCACAAAATATTCTAGTTGTGTCTTGCTTTTTGTAATGTTTTAAGAACAGTTTTTAGTCTTTTGTTTTGTTCTTCAACTAGAAAATAGTTTTCTTCTTTTAGAAAGAATCCCTCTCTGACACCATGTTCCATTGGGCTTAGGGTAGAAATGTGAATTAAATGAGACTGGTTGTTGAAAAGTTCAAGCAACACAAAGATGACACGAGATGTGGTAAATTTAACAATTGTTTTATTCAAACTGCTGTTGGAGCTATTTAGATCCCATCATTCCCTAGTCGGACCAGAAGGGCTTACAATCATCATAATCATAATCAACATTATTGATGTTACTATAACAGGTACCTAGTGCTGAATATAAATTCTTTATCATCTAAACTGCATGGTTAGAAAATCTTTTCAAAAATTGATTTGTCACTAGCTTATCATCAAGTGCCAGTCAACCTTGACATTGTACATAAAACAGCCATTACAACACCATTTGGTTTGTTTAAGTACAATTACATGAATTTCAGACTATGGATGGCATCAAGTACATTTCAGCAGATGATGGACAACATCTGTGACATCAGTTGTATATTCATACACATCGATGATATCCTCATCTTCTCAGATGATGAAGAAACTCATTCCAAGTGCCTCAAACAAGTTCTACAAAAATTCAGTGAGTATGACCATAAAATTTCTCTTTCAAAATGTTGTTCAGTGCTTATGGACTTGAATTTTTGAATTCAGCATTTTTAGCAATGGGAATTATCCCAGTACTAAAACATTTGCTGAGTTAAATAACTTTCCTTTACCAAATGCCTCTAAATCATTGCACTGATTCCTTGAAATGGACAATTTCTATAGGAAGACTTTTCCACATTTAAGTGGTATCGTTTTCTCTCTTACTTGATGCATACATGTAAACCCAAATTCAAAAGAATTAACACTAAAAAAGAAGAGATGAAATCTTTTGAAACTATAAAAAACACTTTATAAAGTGTGAATGTTCTCACCTACCCCAATTCAAATGTTAATATCATCTATCATCTTGTGACAGATTGTTATAAATACGCTGGAAGTATAGCATTACACTTAAAGATCAACAATCAACAGATTCTGATTGTTTTTTTTTTTCCGAAAAATTTTTTTATAGATGCAACAAAAATATTCTATTGGGTTGAGGAATAATACATTAGCAATTTTTTTCTCAAATTTAAAAATGCATGCACAAATAATACGCATTGGCGAAATGTTTTATGTTATATGAAAGAGAATTTTTTGCTCTACAAGATAGTGTGTTTTAATTTTTTAATTTTATTGATTTTTGTGCATTTTCAGATCATTAAAATGGAGTGTCAAGCAGACAAAACTGAGCATTTTTGACACCATTTACTTTTTGCATTTAATCAAAGTGTTAAGACTGTTGAAGCTGCTTGTGAGATTTGTGCTGTGTATGGAGAAGGAGCAATGCTTCAAAGTACTGGCCACTGTTGGTTTTTGCACTTCCAAAATAGGAATTTTGACCTCAAAGACAGAACACACACCAATCAACTAATTGAGTTTGATGAAGAGTGATTGAAACAAGAGAATTGGCAGAGCAGATGGATTGTGATCAAAAAACTGTGGTGAACCACCTTCATTCAATGGGAAAGGTTCAGAAACTCAGCACTTGGGTGACACACACTTTGAGCAAAAACAACAAAAATCAATCCTGCACAATTGCCACCAGTTTGCTCACTTGACATCACACAACACATAGTTGCAAACAGTGTTCTCTTTACTGCATTCTCACTGGCAATAAAAATGGTGCTTTTATGTCAAAATGAAGCAGCAAAAAGAATGGCTTAGCCCTCAAAAACAAATGACTGTGAATAAAACAAGACCTTCATCCTTGAAAGACCATGTTGTGTGTATGGTGGGGCTGAGAAGGAATAATTCATTATGAATTGCTTGAGCACAACCAAACACTAAATGTGAAGCTCTATGTTCAACAAATGCACCGACTCAATAAAACAATTCAGCAAAAAAGACTGAATAGGTGAAATGGTGTTCATCTGCACTACAACAGTACCTGCCCTCTCATTACCATTATGACTAAAGCCACAATTCAAGAACTTGAATGGGAAGCACTGACTCTTCCATACTCTTCAGAATTAGCACCATCAGATTTTCATCTCTTTCGATTGCTTTCAAATGCTTTGTGCAGTGTATCATTCAATAATGACATAGAATTCATTGGACAAATTCTTTGAGTCAAGGCTAGGAGATTTCTATTGTTGAGGCATTGAAAAACTTATTGAACAATGGGAGGAAGCCATATGCAATAACAAAGGGTATATTATTGATTAATTTGTTGTAGTTTTTTTGCTTTAAATTAATTTGAAAATATGCTCATGAATACTCAACCCAATACATTTGATAGGGTATTGTTAGCTTCCTATTTAGCAGCTTTGCATTTTAAAGACCAGAAGTCAGGAATGTGCTATTATTACAAACCACTTTCAAAATTCAAACTTCACTGTAATGAAACAGACAACAACATCACCTTTGTTTTAGTGATATTTCATATATAAAAGGTATTTAGAATATAGTAGTTTATTGCTTATCTCAACTGGTAATGCAATTGCTATAGATGTTTGTTATTTATAGGAAATGGGGAAACACCAAGCTACTGCTGAAGAAATTAAGCACTTTCAAGATCAGCTAAAGCCATATCTATACAATTTGTTATTACCCTTTTGTATAAAAAAAAATTAGTATTTCAATAAAATGTTGCAGGAATTGCCAGAATGAAATTGAAAATAGCATCAGACTAGGAAACTATTGTCACATTTGTCTTCTTGAAGCTTTTCCAATGAGTGTGTATAGTCATAAGGCAGCAGAGGTTCTTAATTCAGAACTTTCCTTCTCTAAGATTGGTGGCCAACCAAAGTTAGCTTTTTCCCCAAGAATACCACCTTGTAGAACAGATTCTTGACTGGATGCTTCCCTAACACTTTTATCTTGACCTCAAGGTTATCAATGCACTTTATCCTCATAATCTCCACTTCTGTCCACCTTGTCTTCCATTCATATAAGACACCTTATTCATCATTATCATTACAACTGTAATCTTCCACATTTAGTGGCTTTCAAGTATTGAGTGAAATTTAGTAAAACATAAGCATAATTTAAGGAGTGGTAATATTACTAAAAATACTTATTTAGAAACAAAAAACACAGTTTTTAAACAAAAGCTATCATTTAGATTAAACAAATCAGTTCTGACAGTTAAAAAAATAAGAACTCAACATTATTTCCTTAGGACATTTTCAGAATTTAAAAAAAAACAGAAACTGGAGTAAAATAAAAAAACGTTCTCAGGAATAACAGGAGGGGACAACTGATTATGATATAAGGTGTCAGCACATATATCAATAGTCTCTGTGAGAGGGACACAGGTAAAGAGGATGGAAATATCATAGGAACATATAAATTTGTCAGTTGATAATGTGGTATAAAATACGAAAATTCAAACGAATTTCTAATACAGGAAGAATTATACCATTCCAAAATTGGCTGGAATATGGTGGTAAACCATTTAGACATGGCATATTGAGAAGACGCTATCATGGACAAAATAGGTCTCAATGTGTATGTATATTTGTATTTTCCCCTGGATGGCATTTTGTTATTTATGTTAATTTATATATTTATGTTATATTTGTTAATTTCTTATTTTATAACATGATTTTGTACTGAGCCTCCAATCAATTTCTATTTAAGAATTTTTTTTTCCTACATATTGTCCATCTTTTTATTAATAATTATACCTTTATTAACCTCATTTCCATTAACTAGCAAATCAGAGTGAGTGCCTCTTCGTAGATCACACTTGAGACTGAGACATTCATACTCAAAGGCTTTGCATTCCTCCCTTATAAAGTGCTTTCACTTTGTATGATATAAATTCACTTCTTCCCAATGCTGAAAATTTAGGTGCAATGCATTCAAATTATCTTTCAAGTTATCTCTTTCTAGACTTGTGTTGTGGATTCATTCCTGTCTTTAATTCCCAGTAGAAAAGTTGTTTGGGAATCCTGTTATCCCCAATTCTCACATGTCCTACTCATTGTATCTGGTTGAAGATTATTATTGTTTCCATACTGTTACATTCAGATCTTTGGATGACAACAGTGTCTGGAATCAAAGACTGCCATTTGATGTTAAGTCTCAGGCATTTTTGGTGGAATTAAGCTATTTTTATATATCTGTTGTGCATGTTTCAGAGAAGTACAGTCGGAATGTTAAGACACAGGCCATATACACACTTACTTTAGTCTTGACGGTAATGTCTCTATCTGACCAAACTCTACAATTTACGGCACCATCTTTTGATATAGTACTTCCAACATATGGGGAAAGTGTCAACAACCTCCAATGTTGTATTGTTCACAAGTATTGTTGGCTCTTTGGAGGAGTGAACATTACTTTTGTCTTTTGAAGGCTAATCCTCAGTCCAAATGCATCACAAGTGGTAGAGAAGTGATCCATTATGAGTTACAAATCTTCCTCCAGGTATGCTATGCAGTCTGCATCATCAACATACACAAATACCAAATCAGCAACTCAAAGTTTTTAGATTTGGTGTTGTACCTTCTGAAATTGCACACTTTTTCTGATGTTCTGAATCTCAAGGAGATTCATGCCTCACAGTCCTTAGGCAGTACAAGAGCACATCAACATAGATTTATAAAAGTGTTGGTGCAATAATGTCACCTCTCTGACCATTGCAATCTCATCTGAAAGTGAGCTTTTGAATGTGAGACAAGTATGTAGTGGTTTCACAAAGTTGACAAAATCTTGTCAAGAATCCTCCACAAGGCATCATGATTTACAGTGTCAAAAGCCTTGGTCAAATCAACAAAAACCTGGTACAATGATACTCACTGTTCAATGCATTTTTCTTACAGCTGTCTTTCTGAGAAAATCATATTCATACTACCCCTACCTGGTCTAAAACAACTTTGTGTTTCTAGAGTAACTAGAGGGTATATATTGTTTATTAGCCTGTTCAACAAGATTCTTGCAAAGCCCTAACCAATTGATTCAAGAAAAGTGATTCCTCAGTAGCTATTACAGTGTTTGAATCCTTGCCTTTAAAGATTGAAACCTGGATTCCATCAATCCAATCCTTCTCAGACCAGAGTGATCAAGTCAGTGATGGCTGAAACAAAACAATCCCCAACCAAATGTATTAATGCCATTAGGATGCCATCAAATCTAGGTGCCTTGCTAATGTTGATTTATTTGATAGTGAAGTTTACCTTGTGAAGAGTAGTCAGGATAATTTCTATTTCTATTTAAACTTTTTAGAAGATGGAGAAACATCCTCTGTTTCAATCCTGTCCATAATTTGAGGATCATCTTCCACTTTCATATTTAGAATTTTGTTTTGGTTTTTGCTCTCAAGATAACCTTTTTTTTTGTTCTCTAGTTTTGTTTTTGATTTAGAGGTAGAGCAAATGACCAGAGTTATTTCAGGAACTTTGGGTTGGTATTTCCTTATTTTGGGGATTACTCTCTCTGTTTTGACGCTGCAGGGTTTGAATTAGTGGGGGGTGTTATGTTTGATATACTATTTTTAGTGTTTCTGTTAGATATTTTAGTTCTTTTATTAGGAGCTCCTTTTCTTCCTGTTTCCTTCTTGTAAAGTTGGTTTCTTGATTTTCATTCTGGTAACTTGCTGCTTTATCTATATTTGCATATGATGCTGTCAAGTAGGTGGTTTTTACTTGTCTCCTCCATTCTGGGGATGTATAATTTGCTTTACTTTTTTCCATTTTTTAGTCTGTTGGCAATTTTGTGCAATGTGGTTCTTCATAGCTTGCTTCTGTCTTCCTATGTTTTCCACTAGCTGGTGTCCTTGTGCATTGTGCTCTGAGATGGCCATATTATGGTATCTTCAGGTGTTGAGGATGTATGTTTCAACATTGGTTAGTGTATAGCCTATTTTTATTTCTGTTTGTGGGTGTAGGGCTGTTAAATATTATGATGTACAGTTTGGTGTTTATTGTTTGGTTGTGTTTTTTATTAGATTCTATTTTTTATGTCTTTTATACTTAGTTTCATGAGGCTGCTGTTGTTTTTTTAATTCCTCTGTTGAGATCAGAGAAAGCTCTGAACTTTCAATTACTCCTTTAGACAACTTTAGGAATTAAAAAAAAAATAAAAAAGTAGGCTTTAATTTTAGTGTTGCAGAATTGCCTCATCCTGTGTCACTTCTGTTTCTCACTTCAACTAGAAGTGTGTTATTTTTTCATATTTTTACCATTTTAGGGGATATTTTATTTGATAGTATCTTTTCTATTAGAAATGAAGGAACTTTTGGGATCCATTTATCTTTGGCAGATTCCAACGCAATTTTACTATTCTTGAATGTTGGAATTTTTTTTATCTTTTCTTCACTTTGTTTTCAAGCATCCATGAGGTCACCTGGATCTTGATGTATTCTTCTTCAGCCAGGGTTCCCATTTACCTTGGAGCCCAACTGATAGTGATGAGGGGAAAACCCATTTGTCGCATCACTCCAGGGCTACACAGCTGATATACACATGTAGGAAAAAGGCCCCAAGCACCTACTGTCCCAGGGATCATCTACTTGAGTATAAATTCAACCTGGGAGTATAACAGCCATGTCAGAACTCATCATGATTTTCATTATGATTGACCATAGACCTATTACCTTCTACATCAGTTTGGGGGTTTTATGTGGTGATTTCAATCTTTTCTAATTTAGGATTGTGTGATAAGTGTCAGACATAGCTTAAAATGACCAGTAGGGGGATTGAATTGGGCCTCTATAATCATCCTTCTAGTCCAAGTAAGGGCCAAAAAGTGGAGTGTTGCAGTTTGCCTGACCTCTTATTCATCAGAGGCATGAACTGCTCAGGATCCCATCTCGAAGCATTTTGAGTTGACACTCACAGCAAAAAGATAGACTCATTGAGGAAGTTTTACCTCTCTGAAGAAGTGCAGTTGGAGTTTTTGCAGCCACAGCTAAGAGCCACATGATATAACCTTTAAAAGATTCAGCAAAAAAATCAAATATTTTTTAATTAAAAAAACATTGACATAAGAATGTAAATTTATATGTCTATAATATTATATAATATTATAGGCTAAGAAATAATTTGTATTCAATGAATTGATCATATTATTTACATTAAAACTAATGTCCTCATCTTTGTGGTAGCCTTCAAAGAATTTTAAAATGAAACCTCCTTTTTTATCATTTCACTCCAGGTAAGGCAATAAAAGCCACTAAAAAGACAAAAAATTATTCTTTAAGATAATTAATAGAGAGAAGTTTTACTTTGGAGGCATTAAAGATAACAAGAAAGAGAAAATGTTTCCTTCTATACCACCAAAGTGAGCTAGCCTTTATCTCCCTGCCAAGGTAACATCAAAGAAATTTGGGGCTTATTCTCTAAAGTTTATTAGAACCAACAAACCAACACCAGACCTAAAATGAAGGGAATAGGACAAAGATGTTTAAATTGTGCTTGACTTGCTTTAATAATAGTAGTAGCAATATCAGGAAAGTTCTTGTTTTATCAATGTCAGTCATAAATGGGCAAATTTGGGCACCTTGACAAGGTGTAATGGTTAACAAGCTAGAACAATTATGACTGATTTGTTGTGAGTTCAATCTTCACTGGGACCCCATTCTTTTAGCCTTGTGCCACATCTAATGTATGCTTAGAAAATCACCATAAATGGGAAAATTTTTATGACTCCTCTTTCTTTGGCTGTCTTAGAAGGTATCATAGTATTACACTTGAAGGAAAATTTACTCTTCAAGCACGCCATCTTTTGTAATTTCACTTGAATTAGTTTTTCTTTATACTTTTACCAACTCACAAAATGATTATTAGAATGAATTGGTTCTTCACTGAGTTCTCTATAATTGTGACAAAGTATAAAATTTGGCTGAACTTAATATTTCTATTTCAATCATTTTATTCATTATCAGACTTTGTCAGGTTTTCTAATTTGTTACATTCAAAGTAATTCTCAACAGAAATAGACTTTGGAAAAAATAATCAATATTTTTGGATTTTGGGATCTCTTACCTGTTTTGCAGCTTTATACATAGCATCTTCTAATAATGGACTGGTGTAAACATCAAGTTTATATGTGTAATCAACTGCATAATCCATATTTAGATAAGCTACACCTCGATTAAATAACACTTTCATATGCTCCTGAAAATAAAGGGGAAAAATGGCTATTACCATTAATGCTTACAATATTGCAACTGAGTAACACATTTAAATATATAAGTCAATCAGTGTATCTTGCAGTTATATCTCTTGTAACCTGTTTGAAACGATTTCAGGGCTTGCTTGGTTATTATAATGAAAGATTGAATCTAGTGTCAAAATTCAGCATTTAGACTCGTGATTTCAAAAGCCACTATACATGACAAGCAAGTTCCTATTCATTCATTTTTTTCTTTAATCATTTCACTTCAAGGAAGGCAATAAATCCACTAATATGCAAGGGGTTACTGAGTGTAACAAAATATGAGAAAAAATATTAAAGGGGGAGAACAATTAAAAAATACTGGAATTAATAAGACAGAAGATAATGATTGACATTGCATTTAAATATTTAAGATAAAAGTTGACTGGGAAGCAAGAAGCTGGAAGAGATTTCCACAAGCAAGAAGTGTGAGAGAAGAAACTGTTAGCATAGAACTTATGGTTAAATTTAGCCATTTCAACAGTAAAATGATGAGACCTTGTCACCTATCTAGTACTGTGCTTAAATTCATGAAGTCTATGTACTTGAGAGGAAAGGTCATCAGAATAATTCCCATGGAACTTTTACAAAAAATGCACAGGGAAGCTATGTTACAGCAGTGGGAAAAATGACTGAAGCTGATATGCCATGTTAGGACTAATAATATTGCAGATTCTTCTTTAGATTTTATCAAGAATATCTAAATACATATCAAAAGCCCCAGATCAG
Organism: Acanthosepion pharaonis; assembly: GCA_903632075.3. Classification (NCBI taxonomy): domain Eukaryota; kingdom Metazoa; phylum Mollusca; class Cephalopoda; order Sepiida; family Sepiidae; genus Acanthosepion; species Acanthosepion pharaonis. Next base: position 82,196 of record CAHIKZ030004884.1, read on the forward strand.
ATGTGGCAGCAATATTCAATGTATGGACAAATGGTAGACTTATAAATGTGCAAGATAAATTCTGTCAAGAAAAGTTGTCTAGCACAACACAGTAAGCCAACTTTCCTAGCAGCAGACCTAACAATTGATTAAATATAATCTTTCCACTTGATGTTAGCCCAATAAGTCACTTTCCTGGAGATTAGAGAAGCTTTTTTTGCCTTCTATCAGCAAGGCTGATGCTAATCATCAGCCTTGCTGATAGAAGGCAAAAAAAGCTTCTCTCAAACAGTTAAAAGAGAGCAGATTCATTTTTTAAATTAAGAAGTCATTACTTGCCCCACTTAACAACAAAAAGTAGGTGGTCATTTTTTAGATCAGCTGCCAGTTTGACCCTATTGATCAGTCTTTCCATTGAGATAAGAGTAAATAGTTGTGTAGCATAGATATCAAATTGAGAACTGATAACATCAGGAAGGTTGTTTATTAAAATTAGAAACACAGGTTCAATGATAGAGCCCTGAGGACACCTGCATTAATGCAAAAAGATCTAGAAGAGTGACCATTCATGTGACTTTCATTTCATGATTTGATAAGAAAGACTGAATGAATTCTTAAATCATAACAATCATGATATTTACATCAAAGATTGATAATAAACAGAGATAAGAAATATTGAGGGTTTACCACCAAATTCCGAGAAGTGAATTCTATTTAGATGAATAAATAGTGGGCCAGGAAGTGAATTCAATATATATACATATACAAGAAATATATTAAAGAACATTTTTTGTATTCATTTTCCCTGGGAAATGCCAGGTCTATTTGTTAGTAATAGATAAACTGAAAATATTACATTATCATGTTTTTTCTAGTATATAATAATTGCAAAATATCGAATTTCATGTTGAAAAGTAGCAGTATAGGTATTAGAGGAAAAGAAACAGACACCTACCTCAACCCATTCTGTAGAGCCTATTAAACCTTGTTCTTCTCCACCCCATGAACAAAATACAATGGTTCGTTTTGGTTGCCAACCTGCAATCAAATGGACAAGAAAATATTTTTTTATTTGCATGTGAACAAAAACAGTGAATCATATTGATGAAATTTTTTCCTGAAAAGTTTAAGATGATGCAAAAACATATGTGCTCTTTTGTATATTTGATCATGTTGGTTCCAGTCTTTGTTGGAATGACTGCAAAAACATCCCTTCTCTTCAAATTTATAAACAAAAATGACAGATGCATGCTGGTATTACTTCCTAGCCAATAAGATAAGCCACTTTTTGGTCTCAATATATTTCTGTTCTTTTTGTCTTGAAGTTAGAACACTGTGATAGCTTGTCTGTATCCTTATTGTGTTAACACCATTCTTAGTTTTTTTAACTTTTTTTCTTGCAAATATATTGTTCTTTTCTTTCTTTTGTTATTGTTTATTGCAAACTTTGTCAATTCTGTTTGTTGGACATTTCTGCCAATTACATTTATGACCTATTTACTCTGCAGATGTCATGCAAATAATCCTTTTTTAGATGAAAAAATCTCAGTGTCTTCTAAATAATAATTATTATATTTTAAATTCCATAATATGAATAATATTTTTTAAATGAAAAAAAGACAGATTTTGACATAAATTTTATATTTTTCATTTTAGAATTTATTCATAACTTCAGAAGATTTACATTGTCTAAAATTCTATCTTACATAAAATGTTTCACATTATTATAATAATATAATGTGGATCAAAATGTACATGATATTCCAGTCATTAAGAGAGGCACTGAAAAGTTTTGGATTTAAAAAACTTACCAAAATCTAATTAAATGAACAAATATTAGATTTTTCATTTATGAACCTTTTCTTAGTGAGGCTGGAAACTTTTAACAACACCCATCATGGTTGGTATTAGGCGCATTTAGTTATAAGATCACCATTGTAAATAAATCATCAAAATTTGTATATATTAATTCTAATACTGAAGCTAAAAAAAAGCAGCATTTTCAGTATATTATGTTATTTTAAAGAAATTAAAATGTGACTCATGCTGTTCATAGAGGTTACAGTGGATGATCAAATAAATCAACAGTATTTTGCAAGGTTTTATACTGAATGATGCTCCATGTTTGTGTATTTGAGATGAGGTTGAGAGGGATCAAATTAATACATTACTTGAGAATGCTTTGCATTAAAAATTCTCTTCCAACTCTACTCACAACTAATCTGATATATCTCTATCTGATTCTCCCCCTAGAACTGTGTGATATGCATATAATTCCATCCATAATTTTTGCTATCATTTATAAACTAGATCTCCACAAAGTTTACAGATTCAACTGTGTCCCTCTTAAACTGGTTCCTGTTCTCTCTGAACTTTGCAATAAATGCTTTGCTGATTCTTGCTTCCAATATACTCTGTAGTTCCTGTCTTTAAGAAACAGGTATGCAATATGGTTGGCCCTGATTTGGCATCTAGTTTACAGTCACTCTCTCATAGACATGCCATCGCCTCCCTCTGTCTTTTCTATAAATACTTTCATGGTAACTGCTTCAATGAGTTATTTTTGCTAGTTCCCAAATTGCATGAATTTAAATGTGCCACTAGGTTGGCATCTCAGTCCCACCCATTCACTCCAGTAGCTTCATGCCTCGACTTCCCGTCTGTGTAACTCCATTCCTTTTACTTGCTTCCCTGATAGTTATAATCTCCAACTATTCAAATACAATGTCAATCAACATCTCCAGATGCCTTGATCTATTCCCTGTCCTTCTCTTCATCTTTTCCTCTTTCACACCTCTTTACTCTTGCTCCCACTCTCTGTAACCTCTTGTGTGCCAGTGGCACTTCCACCTTGCTTGGGGTGAAAAGTTAAAAAAAAAATAAAAGCACTAGGGAACCTTCTAACTTATCAACCTATTAGTCTCTTACCTATTTTTGGCAAAGTACTAGAGGCTCTAATGAATGTTGGATTAGTGAAGAATCTTTCTACACATGGCATTCTTTTGGATAAACAATATCACTGAATTGAACTATCAAGCTTTAGATAAGAATGGCAAAATTTGGGCTGTGACTCTAGATATCTCAAAAGGCATTCAACAGAGTTTGGTATGCTTGTTGAAGTGTAGTAGTTCTGATACAGCACATCTTTTAGTTATGGGGTCTGTCAGTTATCTTTCACTTGGAACCGATTAGAGGTATAAAGTTCACATATTGCAATCTTTTCCCTCAACATGCTATGGCCACATGACAGTGAGCATTTTTAATTACTCATTTTGTTTCAACAAATTCTTTCAAAGACTTACTATCTATATATGTTAATAATTGGAAGATCCTTCAGTACATAAATCTCCACCATCATTGATGCAATCAAGTGGTTATAATCAGTAGAATCTGTGACAGCAGATACTTCAGATGCTAAAAGGAATAAAGTTGTTCGGTTTCTTTGATTTCCATGATATTGGAACCATGTCCAGATGAAAGTTTTACCTTTGACTATCAACTTGTGGTTTTTGTGTCCAATAACATCTCAAGATTTGTCATTGTGGGTCTGCTAATTAGTAGTGGAATATTATTAACTACATCTACAGCAGTTTTCAACTTTTTTCCACAAATTGCCACAGGAATAAGCAATTCCTTTCTCATTTTTTATTTTTTCTATCACAAATATGTAGTGTGATGAACTAGCTGTTACAGATTTATTCAAATCATTCCTTTCATCTTCAGAAAGAAGAGATAAATATTCATTAATCCATATGTGTCCGGATATGGTCTTCATACAAGCACAGTCAGGAATGCCCTTAGCTAATGATTCAATTAACATAAGTACCTCCATGAGATTGCTAAAAAAGAGCATAGCATGATGAAAAAGATGCCAAACTTGACGAAAACAAAATTTAATCATCTAAATTAAGAGGAAAGATCAAAGTTTATTTTAATTAATTTTATAAAATTTTTCCTTCTTTTTAGAACATTCTGAATTTTTGATTTAAAAATCCTTGTTTCTCTTTGCATCACTAGAACTAGTAAAATAACATACAATTTTTAGCATGTTTTTTTTTTGTATGACACACATTAATTTGGAAAACATTCAAAAATAAAAATAATTGTCAGATGTTAATTAAACTTTCAGAAACTATTCACTGATGATCAAAATTATTATAAATATTTTTTTTTTTATATTCATTACCCGCTCCATAACTAATTTTATGAAAACTCTAGAAATTCAATCGAGTTCACTTTAGTAATTACAATAATTAAAAGCACAAGGCTTTGAGGAATGCAAATCATTTTTTTTTTGTTTTTAATTGGACCCTCCTACCTGAAAACCAGCTCTGAATTGTAACATACAAAACTCAATAAAACAAAGATACTATTTAATTTCAAATGCTTTTATTTGCTTTTAGTTGGTTTTATGAATATGGTCAATATTTTCTGAAGTGATCTCATGGAGGTACCTAAATTAGCATGACTTCCTACACTTTGCTTGCTAATCCAGCAATGAGCAGTAGATGAATTATCATCTTGGTATCTTCGATCCCCCTGTGTAGACAATCAGAAGAAGAACAACAAAGCATTAGTTTCTATTAGCTGGTGGTTGTGAGTTCAATTCCTGTGTTGTGCATAAGTATATAGAACTTCTCTGACAACGACATGTTTTCAGTTATGACATTTATGAAGGATGATCATCTTATCAACCAGAATTTTCCTTATGGGTTTTGTACATTGTGGGTGGCCAAATGCCTTTTTATAGCACTTTTATGGTCAGATAAATGACATAAAATGCATTTCAAGGAGGTAGTGGTATGACAGATATAGTTAATTGATTTATGACAAGAGCCACAATCTTGTATTGGGCAGTGAAATTGATACACTATATTGGTCATCACAAGTTTAGATTTAATAGGGTTATTTTGATTAGTGACAATGAGGTTGATGTTATGGAGTGGTTTCACAGTGGAGGCTTGTATTTGTACTAAGTCAGTCCTAAAATAGGTTTGACGTACAAAACGTTAAGAACTTGATATAATAGGTAATGACGCAGAGAAATCTAGTTGTGGTTGCTGATTCTTTAGTATCCAACTAACGGTCATCCAGCATCGACTGACTGCCCGACCCACTGAGTGACTCCTCGTTAGTCTTACTACTCCTACTTATTATAGGTGGGAGAGTCTATTAACTATAGAATAGGTGTGTTCCACTATAACAGTTGAATAGTGCCTTATAGAAATTATTAAACTATTATAGAATAGTGCAAATAGAAAGACTTAAACCTGAATTCCTGCCACATTTCCTTTTGCAGGGCTCAGAATAAACACAACTACTATATAGGTACCACACACTACATCTCAAACAGACAACCATGAAAAGAAATTAACAACACTCAACAACAAAACCTCCTGAAAATGGCAAAAGAATTTGCTGAAAGTGCTTAGGACAACAATTTTTATACTCCCTTATACCCATCAAATGGAAAAATGTAAGAATATTAGAAAAGTTTTTTTAAAAAATTCATCAAAAATCCCATTTGAAAAATAACAGAATTACCTCTTTTATCTATAGGAAAATTTTAGTCCAGGTTTAACATTTAGTACTATAGATTTTTTGTGAAAGAATCATAGAAACATTGGTCATCTTTGATGAATTCTTAAAATAAAGTAATCTTAAATTGTTCTATAAAAACAAAAATAAATAAGAAAAATTGATTATGATTATAGCAGTAGTCATGATGATAACAAAACTGTTGATATATTTCAGATTGTGATATACACTATGTCAGATTTTATAATAAAACTCAATGTTAGCACAATAAAATTGATATTGTTGGCCAAATTTTCAGCATATATTTTCTATGATAAATATACAAAATCAATTTTAGCTTATGATACATTATTAGAATTATTTACAATAACTTCTTTGGGGATGCAAGATTATGCAACTCAAGTGTGGTTCTTTATATTGTAAATAAATACATATGTAAGGATAATAATAAATAAATAATAACAAGGAAACTGAAATTTTACCATCTCTAAAAATAGAAGTATAATCAGAAATGCTAGAACACAAAACCATATTTCAATCATCCAATGAGAAAGCTTTCCCACCTGTATATAAAAAAATAAAAATAAACAAATAATAACAAGGAGACCCAAATTCCACCATCTCTGAAAATAGATGTATATTCAGAATTGCCAGGCCACAACTGCCATAGTTTGACCAACCAGTAGGAAAGCTTTCACAATCAGGATATGTCCATGAGTCAATGATAATCAAAGTGACACTTTCAAAGCAGATCTATAGATGTGTATATAACCAGATGAAAAATCAACCAAAAACTAGAATCAATAAATAAATTTTGTCCATTCTCCAATGCTTCAGTGATTGTAACATACTCAGAGGTGAAATACAACATTTGTACAACTAGATGGTGACTTTAGATGGTTAATTTCCTGCTACATTTAAAAACTCTTTCTTTCTCCACCTTTTTAAGCAGCCCTCTGATATATTTAAAAACTAACTTCTTCACCCTCATTGTCAAGAAGGAAGCTATTACATTTGGATAAATACATGCATACATATACATATATATTTACATGCTTTCTCCCTGTATGTGTTCACAAATCAAAACCATCATACATATACAGATAATAATATAGTTGTTGATATTTACTCGTTTTCAAATACATAAAATTTGCCATGGGTCATAAGAGAGATATAACCTTAAAAAAGAAACACCATATTTCAAATTATGGAGTAATGGAAACACAATATTGGAAATTGCAAAAAATTTTAACATAAATCACAGATCAATCAAATAAGAAATTTCACAATAAAAATCTGATATAGTATATAGGATCACATGACAGAAAAATACCAAATGAATTAACAAGTTGACATCATGGGACATTGTTCTCTGATGCATTAATATATTACAATATATAAAGGTTACATTACTCCTCATAGGAGAAGCTACATAATGGTAATTATTTTTTTTTTTACTAATCCCTTATTAAATAATACTATAAAGATGTTTGTTCTTAATAAATTCTATGATTTTGAGACACTACTTACCTTCCTTAACCATGTTTCCCATAACACGAGTGATTTCTGTGAGTGAGGCAGTCCCCGATAAAGGATCTGTGGCACTATATGTCCAAGAGTCATGATGGTTACCCATCATAACAAACCTGTCTAAAAGCAATAAAAACAAGACTTAAATATATGAAAGTTTTAATACAAATTTATCTTAATCATTTTTAAAGCCTATTTTATCTATTTTGATTTTGACCTGTTAACTTTTCTTTAAACAAAATAAGTCCTATTATTTTGTTTCAAATTGTAATGTCTTTAAAAGAATGACAATTTATATTACCATAACTTCTGTGCTTTATCTATGTAATAAAGAGAATGAGAATGACAAGCAATATTGTGTGCTTTGGGAAGTTAAAAATTAATAGTATATTTAAATGTAAAATATGTACATTTTAACTGAAAGAATCACCAATAAATCTGCAGAGATTGAAACCAGGTATTAACAGTTGTGAGAAGAGTTTAAATGTAAATTTCAGAAATAATTACCTGGTTCTTCACTGCCTTGAATGTAACCAATTACATTCCAAGTAGTGACCATTTTTTCATAGTTGTTTACTGTGAGTTTGACACGCCTGAAAATGTACAGGTGGAATAAAACAAATTTTAGAGTGAATCTGGTTTCTAACATAACCTACATAAGCCCTAAAAACAAACAGATAACAAGAAACTTACAAAATTTCCCTCTAGTTTGAGTAAATATCAAACAAAAATATTAAACATTTTAAATTCAAAAAGCTTTAAAAATCATATCCATTGAATTGTAATCTAATAAGCGGTTGATAGAACATTATAAAATGTACCTGTTTTGTACTTGTTTAAAAAATGAACAGTTTTCTTAAAAGTATTTGGTTGATTGATTATTTTTCTAAGAACTCATAAAACTGGATAGACATAATGACACTGAATGGAATTGAAAGACAAGTGTTTATACATTCTATTGTATCTTGATTTGAAAAGGAATGCATTTCACTAATTTAAAAAAAATTGTTTTCTGTCTTTATTTGCAGATTAAAAAGGACTTATTTTATTCTCTATATCAGTACGTAAATGTAGCTGTGAGAATATATTAATACATATAAGTGGGAGAGTGTGAGAATATATTAATACATATACAGTCAAAAATGAAATTATTTGTACACCCATCAATTTTGAATATTTTTATCTATTTCTGATGATGCTAGGTTTTTATATCTTAAAAAACACAAAAAAGGAATATAAAACTCAATTTTCAGAACAATAGGTTAAATACAACAAATTTGTCAGGCGAATTATGATTTTATTGAATATATCAGACATTATATTAAGACAGTAGCAAATAGTAAATGTCATCAGCATAGATATGAAGTCAGGAATTAATAACTTTGGGACACTCTTTGATGAAAATAAGGAACAGAGTGGACCCAAAACTATAGCCCTGGAAGACACCCACAATGATGAAAAAAATCTAGAGGAGTGGTCATTTAAGATAACTGTCATTACCCAGTTTGATAAGAAAGATGGAATAAAATAAAAGAAACATCCAGAAACTTCATAATCTTTCAACTTTTGAAGAAAACCTGTATGACAAAACCTATCAAACAACTCTAAAACAACAGCCATTTTTACTATTCTTATCTAAAGCTTGACAGACTTTGAGTAATAACTGTCAGCAGTTGACCTAGAAAAGAGAAAGAAACCCCCACAAGTTAAAATGCTTAATCAGCAACCAAACAGAAATGGCAATAGGGGATTTAACAGGAACAGTGAGAGTAGTCATCTTTCAACAATTAAATACTTTCTCCTTTTACACAGAATAAGCATGTTTTAAGTTAATTTTAAAAATTTTCCTTTTAGCAAAGTTAAGGCTATAAAGACTACTTGCACGTCTTATTTTAGCAGAGATTGAATCTTTTATTTTAGTTATTATTATTTTTTTTTAGTTTATTTTAGCATAATTTGAAATCATACTTAATTAGTTAACTAAGAACTAATTAACAGCTATCATGAAAATAGTTTGTTGAGCTTTAGTTAAGAATAATGCTTTAGATTTCTTGAAGACATTTGACAGGGTTTGACATGATGGTCTTCTTCACAAATTGAAGGGCTGTAATGTTTCTGACCAAATTTCTGATTTGATACAATCTTCCTTATCAATTCATGAAATGAAGGTTGTCTTGAATGGCTGCACTTCTAGATCTTTCCATATAAATGTGGGTGTCCCAAAAAGCTCTATTTTTGGATTCTCTTCCTAAGTTTTATCAGTGATTTTCCCAATGTCATTAGTTCTCAACTCTATATCTATACTAATGATGCAACTATTTACTCCTGTCTTAATGTGCATGCATTTAATATTGTTGCCATATCTGGCCTGGTGCTTCTGCTAACCTAGCATCTTCAATTACTTTCCCACTTTGTAACTTCTTTGTGCATTTTTACAAGTACTTTCATGGTATATTGCTAGATGACACCATAAATTCTATTCTAATAGTTTCTTTGCTTGCACTTGTCCAGCTTTCCTGCCAACTGCAATCTCAATCATCATCATCTGTCTTTTTTAATTGTTCTTTAATTTATGGTTGCAATGACACTTAACATTTTTGGCCTATCTAATTCATGACTTATATTTTCAACTGCCGCAAAAAATGTTGTGCAGCAAAAAAAAAAAAGATGGAAAAATGGTTTTGCTTCCATATGTACATTTTTTTTTATAATGATGTTCACCTTGTATATGGCTCAAGAGTCACTCGAAGTAGAGAGTTACAGGATCAGAGGCATACTTTATGCAGATATAAAGGGAAAATAGTGGCAGACCCCAAACTTGAACAGGTTAAGATTGTAGTGATCAGGGTAGCATCTTCTTAGGAAGTGGTTCCACAAAGCAGCTATTTATAGGAAGAAGCTGCTCAAGTAGAACTTACATTTTACCAATGTAATATGAAGATAATGAAGGTGGTTCACTACAACATTGATGGCATGGCGGGTCTTAGCCATGAATGTTAGAACTGGTGGAACTAAGGAATGTAGCTCAATTGAAAACTTTCCATGGAAATAGTGATAGAGCAGTAAGAGACTTGCAATCTGTAAGAAAGGGATTACAGGGTGGAAAATAATTTGTTACCAACAAGGACACAGAGACTGGAAAATGAATATTGGATAGCTCCATATACAGCAACAGTATTTAATTTTTGGCCTGAGTCAAGAAATTAATGGATCAGTACATGAAATCAACCATTTTTCCATCATCTTTAGCAATGGATCATATGTATGAGTTCTACTTGAGATTTGAGTTAAGTTTAAGTCCCAATAGTCATTTAAGGCATGAAACCTCCTAGAAACCTATTTATTGTGATTGGTGAAAGTTCTAGCTCCACTTGATGATGATAGAATGTCATTAGTTTGGTTTTCAAGGCACTGAATGTGACCAGCTGGTTTTTTGTTGGAGCCAGGTCAGACTAAATTCAAATTCTGGTGATCTAGTGTTTTGGAGGTGCAGCCATATACCATTGTATCATCAACATAGATATTCACAAATGATCAGAATATATTCTTTGGCAGATCATTTATGTAAAATAGAAAGAGGGTTGTAATGAGAAGCAAACCTTGTAGGATGTCTGAATTGATCACTTGACTCTCAGAGGACTGGCCTATTAGGAAGGACTTGCTAATTAAGAAGACTCTTCCAGTGATTCCATTGCTAGAGTTTTTGCAGTAACCCTAAATATTTTAATGTAATTGCCCTTGAGATGCATTTGTTGTCTTGTACCTCACTGATTCTGTGAGTAATGGCAGTTAAGACATCAGCAAAGGACTAAGCTGATCAAAACCCATACTGTTTGTTTCTCAAGAGATTCTCCCTATTGAGGTACTCAACAACATTCTTGTTGATGATAGCTTCAAAAATTTTGCTAATGACACTGAGGAGACTGATGTATCTATACTGAGACAAGGATGAGTGCTCACCCCTATTCTTGAAAACATATAGAACTTTAGCCATGATGTATTTCATTGTATTTTCCTGCATTTTTAGTTTATATTAAAGAATGAAAAACTATCTGAAATAGACTTCACTGTATTATAAATTATTTGAACTGTTCCACAAAGCAAAATTTTTTCAACCAATTGGCATCTAAAATCTTGAATAACAAGTGTGAACATTTTTATTATTTTACAATGGAAAGCAATGGTACATTCAATTTTATTGTCAATTTTTAAATCAGTTCCCAAAACATTTTTAGTTTTCCCAGTTCTTTTTTTGAATTAGTGAGGAAACAATCTTCACATGTTCTTCTATATAACTATCTTATATCAGATCCTGTATTTAATTTTAATATAATAGAAATGTTGTTATGTTTACAATTACAAATAACAACTTCCAAGGTATTTCTTGCTTAGTAATCTAATTCAGTGACATGCATATTTATGTTTGCCTACTCATTATACACATACTTGTTGGACAAATGCAATTTCTAGGATTAAGTAATACTAAAAATAAAGAGGGAAATGAGAAGGTCTAATTGGGAATAGACACTGGGAGCATCTGAAAAAGAGAAGGGCTGATTGGGAATGAACACTGGAAGTAGGCATGCATTATGACATGTTGACATTTTTTAGGGAATAACAACAACAACAACAATAATAATAATAATGAGTAATACTATCCTTAGTAATATTATTCTTAGAAAAAAAAATTGATGTAAAGAATTTTAAAAAAAATTAATATATATATGTATATTATTTTTCATTAAAGATTTTTTTCCAAAATTATTTTTTATAAATAGGTAATCAATAAAAAATAAAATATAAGATGATCCTATTAAATGTTAATAAAATTAAGTATAAACATTGCTACATAATATAGATAGGAAAAAAATAATAAAAATAAACAACATAAAAATAATAATAGTAAAAATAATAATAAAAAAAATAAATAGAATAAAATAAAATTAAAAAAAGAGAAAGTACTAAGAAGGAAAGCATACAGTAATACTACAACCATAAACCAAATAATTCAGTCAATTTATAATTAAGGACATATAAACACATAGGTCTAACGTAATTCCCACAACAGATATATGCATAAGTGCAAGTACATGTTATATATTATACCCAATATGGACACATATCACACACAGACACACACATATATAAAAAATATATATATATATATATATATATATATATATATATATATATATTGATATACCAATCAAATATAACTGCAAATATGCCATATATACACACATGTATACATATACATACACAGATAAATATAAGCACACATACAAAATCTTCTACATATACATACACAAACAAGTACATACATAAACATACATATAAAATATATATATGCACATATGCATATATATATACAATACAATATGTCCACTTATGTAACACGATCAAACATACATACATAAACATATAAGGAATAACACATGCATATATACCTATATATATATATATATATATATATATATATATATATATATATATATATATATATAAATTATTTATTTAAAAATGATTCCTTTGCTACATAAGAGTTCTCATGTTTCAAAACAAGAGCCGAAAACTTCAATATAATTATTTGAATTAAATTGAATTAAAGTGCCAAATTCTGTTCCATCTTCAAGAGAAATTTTTGGAATAACTAATTCTTTAAATTTACACGTTTTTATAAGCATATTCATTAATAAAATTAAAATTACTATGGTAACGGCTAGAGCAATTATTTAAATAAGGGGTGTAAGGAGATTTAATTTTTTTTTTTTTTTTTTCCTGAAAGGGTTTTGTGTATATAAAACTGTCATAATTAGCTAACATTTGTTTTTTTGACAACTTCATAAAAGGTTATTTTTTTTTTTTATATGATTGGGTAGAGCTTTTAAACGTTTTATTTAGACTATGGAGTTTAAAATTTGTATTTATTATTTAATTGTTTGTTTGCTTTTTATGCTAATTATTTAATGTGAAAATTTGATGATGTTGGCAAAAAAAAAAATTAACTCATGTCTATTGTTTAATAAATTTTCATTTAGAAACTTGATAATGTGCAGTTTTTCATGTAGTCATAAAGGGCATGGGTCATCCCAAGTTTTACAAGTTCTAGTTTTGTTTATAATTTTCCATTTTACTTTTGGTGTTTTATTCATTTCCTTCAAATGCCAAAAATATTTAGATAGGGATGCCTGATTTCTAATATTAATATTGTTGAAGGAGCTTTTATGCTGTCTCCACCTGATTTTAAATTCATTCTTCGTAGACCCAATTTTTTATCATATTAGTGTTAGGACTCTCAATGGATGAGATAGTACATTGGTATACCACAGATTTTACGTGGCATATATTTTCCAATGGGCAGTCTTCAGGGTTTCTACAATCATATAATTTTTCACTATTTTTGTCTAATTTAAGTTTAGGGTTTTTATTAATACTATTTTGGCATGGGGGTTTAATCAGGATTTTATTATTTTATTTTGTTTTTTATTTAATAAAATAATAATAAAAAATAAAAAAAAAAACAATAAAAAAACAAAAAAAGAAGATTGTGGCTTCATACACCACATTTTCAGTCATATATAATCCTCCCACTGGATATTTGGTTTTTACTCTGCAATTACAGGTAGGATTATTCCTTTCTAATTAACTACTAAAGAATTTTTTAAGACTATTATTGTGAGAATTTATATTTTTTTCCACATTATTCACACACAAGTAACTAATTTTCAAATTTTTTTTATTAAATATTTTCTTACATACATAATCCAACATTATTTTTTTTTTAAATTGACAACTTGTTTTTATTTTTAAACAGCATTTATATTAGATTTATCAACCTGTATATTTGAAAAATATTCAATAAAAGCACATTTTCTTTATTAAGATTTCCTAAATGTGCAGACCAAAAATCTAACACACACTGTTAAATATGGGTATCTACTAAAAATAACATTTGAAGTAATATATATATATATATATATATATATATATATATATATATATTTTATATTTCTTTTTAATTTCATTGTCATTGTTTTTAATTTCATTTAATTTTACTAATTAACTATTTCTTTTCATGTATTTGATTGATTTATTGATTTGCCATTTTACAGCTTATCAACCTTTTGCAAGTTTTAAACAACTTGCAAAACAAGAAGCCAGAAAATATTTTTAGATTTAAGAATTTCTTTAGAGATAATAATGATTTACTGATAAAAGTCCTATTTAACCCATAGCTGGAGGGAGAAGAGGTGGATTCTCAAAGGTATTTTTGTGTAAGTGAATATAATTAACCCACTGGAATTGAAACTCAGTTCTTCAATTCCGAATTCCAAACTATTATCCATTGCACCACCTGCACATCCAAGCTTACTGCACCTGGTATTCCCAAACAGTTACATATCTAGGTACTGACCAGTTTCAACATTGATTAACTTCAGTAATCATTGATTAACTTCAGTAATCATACAAGAACTGGTGTTTAACATGATAAAGTCATAAGCCTCATGTACTTGAATCCCAAGTGTTCTATGTGTTTAACTCTATACTTCTATCCCTCAGTCTACACTTCAAGATTTGATTATTTTTTTAAAACTGGTATCAACCCTAAAAGCTACTAAAACACAAGGCGTGTAGAAGAATTAGGAACAGAAATATTAATAATGAGCAGAAAGAGAAAAGAAGGAGGACAGGAGATAGCTATTGATATTGTATTTAAATTTTTGCAAATTAAACCTGGCTGGAAAGCATGGAGCCGGAAGGGAGTTCCACAAGTGAGAAGTGCAAGAAAAGAAACTGTTAGCATAGAACTTACAGCTACATTGAGTGAGCTCAACTGTAAATTGGTGAGGTATAGGTACTATAGTGAAGAGTGTATCTGAACAATTACCATGAAAGTATTTATAAAAAAGGCACAGAGAGGCAACCTTACCACAGTGGGAAAGTGACTGAAGTCGAGCCACCAGATCAGGACAAATAATATTGCTGATTCTTCTTTGGATCTTATCAAGGAGCTCAGGGTAAATAGCCGACCATATGTGGCAACAATATTCTAAGCATGGCCAAATGGTAGACTTATAGATATGTAAGATCAATTCTAGAGAGAAAATTTCTCATACAACACAGTGAAATGATTTTCTTGGCCAGCTTGACCTAGTAATAGATTCAATATAGTCTTTCCACTTCATGTCAAATGAGAACATTAGCCCGAGAAGGTGCAACAAATCACTTTCCTGGAGGTTATCATCAGCCATGCAGATGGAAGGTAGAGAAGGTTCTCTGATATGATTAATGGAAAGAAGTTTAGTTTTGCAGGGGTTAAAATTAACAAGCCATCTTTTAGTTAACAATGGACTTGAGATCGTTTTCAACATTGACTGCCATTTTCACTTTGTTGGACTGGTTAGCCTTACTATTGAAGCAGGAGTAAATGATTGTGTCATCAGTATAGATGCCAAGTTGAGAGCTGATCTCATTGTGAAGGTTATTAATAAAAATTAAATACAGCTTAGGACCAAGGATGGAGATCTGGGTGACACCCATGTTAGTACAAAAGGATCTAGATGATTGGCTGTTCAAGTAATTTTTTTTTCAATAAGAGTAGAGAGGTTAGCACTTCTTCCTCCTCTTTTGAACAAGACAACAGGTTTATTCCTTGTTTCCTGTTTAGGACGGGGTTTCTGGTTTCCCTCTACTTAAGCCTTAATAAGAGTGAATGTCATGACTTTTTGGTGATATGACTCTTCATATTGAGGGTACCAGGTTGGCAGTTATGTGATTGTTGCACCCTCATTGGTAGCAAGGAGCTCCAAAACTTTCACAACGTTTAAAGAGCCCACTTTGGCCAACGTTTACATAATATTAGGGTTATTGGGTAGATGTCCATTCAAACACTTCCAGTAGGCAACCCTGAAGCCATACTATGCTGTAGTCTTCACCACTTTCCAGCCAGCTTATATTGCTTTAGATGATTGGAAATATCTGTTATCACTGATTAATAAAATAAAACTAAACCAGTTTGAAAAAAAAAAAAAAAAAAAAAAAAAAAAAAAAAACACCAAAGCCCCTTAAACCTTTCTTTCTCCAATATTTGTGGTATTCATATCAATTTCCTCAGTGTAGAATTGTTTCTCTTGGAAATGTTCTCCAGACATCCTACAATCTCTGTGAAGCTAAATTAAACTCCTCAATCACTATCACTGAATTCCACTGTTCCCAGCTAACTTGGTTAGTTATCCTTTCTTCCTTTATCATTCCCCTTCTTCTCTTGACTGTTGCTCATTAGATAGAATATCTAACAGTAGATATCTCTCTCTCTCTCTACAATCATTTTCACATGGCTCCATCACTCTAATGTCACTGATCTTGCTGTCATCCAGACATTGAATTTCTCAATTGCTCAATCTTCCATTCAAATATTGATCTCCCCACTCATTTCCATAGTCATTCTGATGAACACACTTCATTATTTTATCTGTTACTTACCTCCTCTCCAAACTCTTGTCACACTTTGTAACACTATCCTCTTGACAACTCTGACCACAAAAAAGTGTCTGTAGATATTTCTTTCCTATAGTCTATTAGGCAGGAGCCCTTACTCACTGTACATCTTTTTTTTACTAATGCACTGATTGGAACTCATTTTGTGATTTTTTTCATGGTGTCTCTTGGAGTGAAATTTTTAATTTTCCCATTGAAAATTGTAAAACTGCGGTTTCTTCCTGGGTGAAAGTCAGCATCAAAGTTTTTATGCCAGGATGGAAATACCAAGTTAAACAACAATTTTCTCCTTGGTACACTCCTACCTGTTCAGTCACTATAACCCACAGGAATCACTTCTGACTATAGTGACAGCTCAGATCATAACAGACACCTTTTTGTATCTGCTTGTAATAAGTGTGATCATGTTGTCAATGTGGCTAAGTCTTTATTCACTGATAGAATGAGACACCATATAGCCTCTCACAAGTTTTATTCTTGAGATTACTGGTGACTCTGTAAGAGTGTGTTGAACAAGAGTAATTCCTCAATCCCTCATCTCTTCAATCAGTTTGAAGTAGTTATCTGCTGCTAATAAAGTAGAATGCTTTACTCAGAAAATCTCTTCCAACTCCACTCTCAACTTGTCAGGAATATTTTTGCCTGATTTTCCCAATTGAACAGAATCTCTACTGAGTGATATGCATATAACTCTATCCATGGTTCTACTATCATCTCTAAATTAGATCCCCACAAGCCAATGCAGACTTGATGGTATCCCTGCAATTGTCTGAAGGGAATGTGCTCCTAAATTGGCTCCTGTTCTCTCCAAACTTTCTTCCTTTTTCTTGCTTCCATGTCACCTATTATGTTCAAGAATTTAAATGCAATGTCACTCACCATCTATTTTCCTGAATCTTACTTTTCACTAAAATTTTCTCTTCTCTTTCACTCTTAGTAATAACTGATGTTTTTTTAGCATTATCACCTTGTTTAGGGTGAAATGCTTAAAAAATATTTGTATCTCTGTTGGCAATGATCAGCAATATTTGGCCGGCCAAGGAAACTATTCCCAATATTTTATGAGAGTAAATTGTTACAAGAACAAGCACAAAGATTTTAACAAAGATCATGTCTAACCAACTACAGATTGCACAACAACAAAGTCTAATGGTACCTGAGCAGACTTGTTCTGTGAAGGACCAAACTATTCAAGAAAACTTGCTTAATTTGTAATTTTAGGAACTTTTGAAATATCTTATTTTGTTTACAGAATAATGCCAAAATCATTAAATCTGTTTTGTAATAATTAACATTATTAATTAATAAAACACCTGTTTACATAACACAAGTCCCTTTAAATTGTAATGAATACATTGATTAAATGATATTCTAAACTAATGAAGTACCTAAAATCATACCAACCTTCTTATAAAAACTGATCACCAGACAAAAAGTGCATGAACAGATATGGTATATATCAGTGCACATCTCAATTTTATGACTTACTGTTTGTTGGGCCACCAATCATAGTAAATGGAGAGATGATGGCCACTTGTGTACTTGGTGTACTTGTTCTTATTTCACATTGGTCAATTTAGAGTGAATATAAGGTGTAGCCGGAAAAAATGTTACCAAGACATGTTTTAAATCATTGGAAGTGGAATTTTATATCCTTCAAGGAAATAAAAACTCCTCTGTTATCCACCTGGAGAATTTTTTACAGTCATTTTTCTGAACACCATTTTCTTTGCAAAAATCAGGTGATATAACGTGAAACATGGTTTTTAGCCACTTGAGTAGTTTACACTTGTAAGTGGTTTTCATGTACAGGTCATTTCGAATGGATCTTATGAATTATTCAAACATTATGATGTCAATTTCTAATGATTAGTACTTGAGGTTATGTTTCCTGATTGTGCTATATAATCTGTAACTACTTCATATTCTTATAGATCAGATAGTATCAGCTAATAGGTAGCATTCAAATTACAGATACTTTTTTGAATGTGGGCTTTATTTTGACTTTTCTGGATCAGGGAAGTGAAAAATTAATCAAGAGTGAACTACCCAGAGTGAATGGTAAGGAATATAGGAATTTTATTTAATGCCTGGATTTTAACTTTTCTTTTTGAATGCTGTTGATGAAAATCTTTCATGTTCTCTTATTTTTTCTACCAACATATGTGTTTTGTGTTTTTTTTGTCTGCAATACAAATTTAAGAAATCTGAATATATATATTGCTCTTATCCATATTCCTAATTGCTGGGTTCTTGTAAGGATGTAGGACGCTATATCCTTGGATGCTATTAGCTGTTTAGTAACATATATGTAGTTAATAGAAATGGAAAGAAATTCTCTCTTTTGTTATCTGTAAGTAATTCACATCCAGGCGCTTGCAAGTTATATATAAATATGTTTGCAAAAATTTTTCTAGGATAGGAAATTAGGTTTAGACTTGTTTCAATGAGTTCTTCATAACAAAACTTCTTCTTCTGGTAAGGAAAAATGTCATATGAATGGTGCTGGGTTGGCCGAGTTACTGACTACCATCTATGCAGAAACTTCAGTGTCAGACATTCTTTCCGGAAAAGCTGTCTCAAGAGCTTTAGAGGTACACTTCTTTGTACATGCAGCTTTGATGAGCAAACTTATTGATGCTGACCAATTGACTTCTTAGCTATCAGACACAACTGAAATAGCATTTGTAGATAAGGGAGAGATTACTATTTGCATGGAAAAGGAGTTTGCCTCTGTGGGGAATGAAGCTGAGATTCTAGATTTTGAAGGAACTCTTGAGAGCAGTACATCTGATATGTCAAGATCTCATCAATTTACAGTTGAGCTGGCTAGATGTAGCTGTAAGTTCTATGGTAATAGTTTCTTTTCTCGCACTTCTCATTTGTGAAACTCCCTTCTGGCTCAATGCTTTCCAGCCAACTTTAATCTGCAAAAATTTAAGTGCAATGTCAATTACTATCTACTCTCCATCTGATTACTTACTTCTCTTTCTGCTCATCATTAATGTTTCTGTTCCTAATTCTTCCACACCCTGTAACTTCTTTTGTTTTAATGGCATTATTGCCTTGCTTGAGGTGATTCCGATTAAGAAAACAAATTTCCATGATGTGGTGCAAGGCTATTGCCTGAGAAACTAGAACAGTCTGATGTGGATGAAATAAAAGATTTGTATAATAAACTCCAAGCACATGGGATCAGTACTGATGACATTGGCAAACCTTCAGACCACATGAAGCTGCAAAGAGTGCTCAATACTCTGATGCATGAACTCAGGAGTAAATCAGGAACAGCAAAGTTATGGTTGGCCTACATTGAGTACATCGACAAGCTTAAGCTGTTTATTGGTCCCGAAAGAACAGGAGATTGGAATTTTCATCTTGCGGCAGTGGAGCGGATGCTAAATTTATTTGCAGTAACCAAGCATTTCATCTATGCAAAGCATGCATGATTGTACCTACAATGGATGTTAGAATTGCCCCAAAAGCATCCTTGACTGCATCAATAGTTCTAAGAATATAGGTTTCATTCTATGCAACACTGTGATCATTACTGGCCTCATTATTGAACAAGTTATGATGAGATCCATAAAGAATGGAGGTGGGCTAACTAGGAGACAAGGGTTTATGGAATCAGTGAGACTGATGTGGGTTTATAGAGTGCCCATGTACATGATGCCATGATAACATTGAATGGTCTTGCCCACAGAACCAGCCAGCAGCACATAGAACTGATTAGTGCATATCAGAAGAGAGCTCTTGTTGATATAACCCATACCTTCAACTGGATCTCTCAGCACAACCCCTTAGACCTAAGACAGCTAGATCTATGACCAGTATCATCTGGTTTGACAGCATTCAATGGTGCTGGAATCAATTGTGGAGATTAATCCCTTGATCCAGAAGAAGCCTGACAAAGTGAACATTTTAGAGAGCTCATTGAAAAGAAGTTCGTACACTTGTTGAGTTGGAAAAATATGTAAAGATTGATGGTCAAAATTTCATGTTGACCCTAAGGCTCTGTTTTTAAAGCTGGTTGTTCTGTTAGAAAGATGCAAAGATGTGACTCCGTTCTTCAAACTCAATCTATTTCCAACTTCAAATTTCCAGAATTTCCAAATGAGAAAGACAAGCAAAGCTGTGCTGAAACATCATCTGACCATTGATGTACCTGAATCTCAGCCACCAACTGATACAATGTTTGTTTTGGATGGAGGTGCTCTCCTCCATTGAGTGAAGTGGTTGCCTAGGGTGACATACAGTGATGTGGCTGCACAGTAGCTGAGCCACGTGAAGGCCAAGTACGTACCATCAAGTATCATTTTTCATGGTTATAACATACAAATTGAAGGTGGATTGCAAGTTGCTGTTTACAAAAGAGCTCTTCCTCTCAAACAAGAACAAAAATCAGATGTTATGTACATTCCTTGGAAGCAGATGTTCATTGGGTGGTCCAAAGTGAGAGAGAGATATTTTTTCTGAAATGTTCAAACTACCGACTGAAGGAAATTTAGTGACTGTAATAGCTGATGACACAGACATCCTTGTTCTTTTGCTTTTCCCCAGACATAGCTGACATCTATATGCATTCCAAGGGAAAGATGAAGAACTTGCTTAGAATCCATGAAATCGCAGAGAAGACAAACTGTTACATTCTGCAAAACTTGCCAATCATCCACACCTGTGGTGGATGTAACTCAATATCAGCTGTATTTGGGCATGAGAAATGTGAGATAATCAAGCTTATTTATAAATCAAAGGATATCCAGCCTTGTTGCACTATTTTAGCTGATGCAACTGCTTTTTCTGCCCAAGTTGTGTCTGCAGGGTCAAGGATTTTTGTCAAGATGTATGGAGGAAGACTAGATGATACATTGGACTCCCTCAGGTACATCAAGTATATGGAGTATGCTGCAACATTGACAAAGAAATTACAGCCTGAAAGACTACCTCCAACTGAATGGTCAGCTTTGTTCCACAGCCTCGTGTCCATCTTCAAGTTATAATTTGAAATTTAGGTTATTGCCAAACTGATCCTTGCAGCCCGGGTTGGGAAATGAGAATCGGTACTTTAGCTTAAGTTCTTACTCATCACGATCATGCTCCAGAAGAACTACTAAAGTTTGTACATTGTAAGTGCAAGATTTTGTCCAAGAGTCTATGTAGCACAAATATCTACTCTTGCCAGAAATATGGTCTCACGTGTGTAACAGCATGCAGTGATTGTAGTGGCACTGATTGCAACATTAATCTGGCTCTACAAGAAGATGAATTTGGAAGATAATGCTAATTTAATTGAACATTTATTTTGAGTTATATCAGGCCATTTACATTGTTGTTTGCTATTTTTGGTAGTGGAGCTGGGAATATTTCAATACTAGTTTGTGATATCTTATAACCTTTTTTGCTCGAGCGCTATTTTCTGGGCCTAGTATTTTGGTGATAGGGTTTGAATTCAAAATTTCAAATTCTATAATTTTCTGGTTTTTGTACCAAGGATCATATATTTGGCAGATTTCAAAAAGATGTGAAAAGAGATACACACTTTTTTAAAAAGCACCTTGAGCTTATCAGTTTGCTTAACAAAATAGGACTTTCAGGCCTCAAGTTGCTTAGTTGACTTGATGCAATGAGTTATTTCTATCTATTTGTTGTCTTCATTCTTTTGTCATAGCTTGCTTGTAGCACACAAGACTGTCAAGTCTTCTTTGAATAGGTCCTATATATTACTGAGCAGACTGCCAAAAAGGAAGAGGTCAAAGTGAAGATAAAATTATGCTAGCTATTTGTCTCTATTAACAACACCTATAACCAGGCGAAATTTCATGCTCTCAGCATCAGTGATTCCTGTTGTCTGCAAAATATACAGATATCATGTAACCATCATGATGGCTCCACATAGTGAGTGCAAGGTCTGAGAGCAACATATGGGTTGATCAGAAGTATTCTAAAATATTTGTCTGACTCTCACCTCTCTCTTTCGATGTAGACTTTTTTTATTTTTCACATTCAATTTGAAAGACTAATTATTGGTCTGTAAATTGTAGATGTTTGGTCAATAATTTTATTCACATATAGAGCTGGTAGTTCTTTGTTTTGAATTATTTTTTTATGTTATCTACTGTTTCACTGCTATATACATGACTACTGATATATATTAGCAGATAATGGTCAAATATGGCTACGTTTTACACCAGATTCATTATATCAGATCTGGTTTTCAAATTATGTCTCATAACTAAATTTCCCCAGGTGGTCCAAATGAGGACTTTGCAATTTTCAAAAAAGGAGAGCATAACCTTTCTAAAAATACCATATTTAGCTTGGTAACATTCCCCATCCGAGGTGAACATTGACATTAACCAGACTACATGGGCAGTTCATGACAGGCGAATTGGATAGATTAAAGTAACAATAACATGACATCTGTTAAATATATGTGTTATAAAAACTGTCATTGAAAAGCAAATAAAAAAAGTACAGTACTTGCCAGAAACTCTTCTTACTTTAGAACTAACATCAAATGGGAATGAAATGCAATAGCAGAAGTAAAGCCACAGAAAAACTTTATGATCTAAATTGAATTAAACATAATACTTCATATTGTTATAATACTCACCAATCTTTATTTAAAAATCCTGGACCAATTCGATATTTGATTGGTAACTTTCCCTGCCACTCAGCCGGAGCCTCATCCCCAGTTAAATTACTGAAAAAAATTATATATATATATATATATATATATATATATATATATATATATACACACACATCATAATAATATATAACATGGAATAGGTATAATAATGTATAGGAAAACATTGTACAATTATATTATGATATGATATTATGATTATAATAGCATTAATATAAAATATACAATGTCTAGTAATATCTTTTTCAATAGATGTGTTTTGAAATAACTTTTTCAAAGGATTACTTATAAAAAATTATGGAATGTACACACATTATATATATATATATATATATATATATATATATATATATATATATATATATGTCTATATTTCTGAGATGAGGTATTATGTACATTATTTACATTATACAGACTATTGTCCTCATCTTTGTCGCCATATTTATTACAATGTTTCAGCCGTTGTATGCTCCGGCCTTCTTCAGGGGTTGGAATGTCAAACTTGACCCTTTATTTTGCTCACTGGGGTAGACCATTCTAGTTCCACATGCCATGTTTAATGGATATCAGTCATCAGTTATCTCCTATTAATTTCCCTCTGAAAGTTCTCCACTGACTTAACCGGGTCTTGAACTCACTCTTTGGTTCCTGTCATTGGATCTAACCAATGCTTTTATCCACTGTTCCATGTGTCCTTCCACCTGAAGAAGGCTGGGCGTACAATAATGTAAATATATATATATATATATATATATATATATATATATATATATATATATATATATATATATATATATATATATAAAAAATACACACACACACACACACACACACACAGATCAATACTCTTAAGTGCCCTGTAGATGGCTTATTATTTTTAAGAAAATATACTGACCTCACCCTGAGACCCTGTTTATTCTCTTTGCACTTTTTCAAACTTTAAATTATTTTCTAATACCCACTTTTATTAAGACCAAACTATTTATTGCATACAGAGAAAAAATTCTGACCCCCAATTGTATTAGGTACCCTAGCATCCATATCCTAATAACATTTTATACAACAAATATTCATTTTCCAACATAATATTGTTCTTGTTAATTGGCAGATGGTTCACTGGAACTGGAACAGCAGACAATGACTTCCAGCAAGCAGGATAGCAAGATGCAGCAAGACCTTTATTATACAGTTTAGAGAGAACAGGAACTAGTTTGGGAGCACACATCTTAATGACTATTAAAGGGGTGCCACCAGGTCCACATGCATTGTGGGGATCAAGGTTAGACATGATAACAGGAACCAGTTCTAAGTGGGAAGTTTGGCAAGGATACTCCAGATGAGTCATGAGTAGAGTTTGAAGAAAATTTACAGGCAAAGCTTTATCAGCAGATGATATCACCTCAAATCAAATGAAGAGGTGGCGGGGTGGAATAGACACCTTGCACTTATTTTAGTGCCCTATTACAGAGATACCAGTAGTCACAAGAGCCAAAGTTTTTAGAGGCTATATGCTGCCTCATTCTCACAGCAAACAGGGACTTAGTTTTTTGAGGATTCATTTACAATTGTTACAAGCAGTAGCAAATAGTCACCTGTTATGATGAGAGCTATCATGCTGGTATAGCCAGAAATAGTGGTTTTTGTGTGCTATGGTGGTCAATCATGCTGGTGCGAACCATATAGAGGATTGTGGTTTCACCTAGTATTTCCAAGAAGGGATGAAAGCATTCATGCCAGGTTTGACCCAAGAAAAATTCTCAGTGGTGCAATTTTAAATTGAGAGGTTGAAGATGTCAGAAAATCCTGGAATGAGTCTCAATCAGCATGCTGGTATTGGAAAGAGGTGTTATAGATAGGGGGGCGGTTCTGTTTAATGGATGCTTAGAAGGAGATATCATTAGCTACCACAGAGTGGTCTGAGTTACCAAGAAGGCAGTATTGTGAAGCTTGGCAAGAGCGGGAAGAGGTGGTAAGAAATAAATCTAATAGAGAATTATGTTGTTCAGCGAAATAAGTAGGGAAGTCCACAATTTGAGTAAGGGATTGTGCTATGGAAAAATTTAATGTCTGTATACCAGCAATATCAGTAACTTTACAATGTCTCAGCCACATATAAGTGGCTAGCATTCAAGTCACCCCAGTCTTAGGAAGAGGGGGAGCAATAAAGGAAAAAGTGATAGCTGACAGAGTCTAGTAGTGAAAGACGAAATGACATGAAAGGGTAGTCAGAGGACTTGAGAGACAATTCCTTGGCCATCAAAAGATTATTCCTGATGTAAACACCAAGACCATGTATGTGAATGCTGGAATCTTTTTGGCAAAGAACCAAGAATTCATTGGTAGCAATGAAAGAATTCAAGTTGGTTTTACAGATAGCAAAGATATCTAACAACTTTTCCAGAAGAAAAGATTCTATGCTGCAGAAGTTGGAATGGATGCCACGAATATCGAGAATGAAAGATTGAAGTTGGTAGTGTGGGGGATGTGGTAGGTGTTATTTTGGTAGTTAGTTTAGTTTATTTCTTTTTGTTGTGATTTCCATGAGATATGTTTTGAGGAGAAAAAAAAACAAAAAACACCATAACTGTCACTATCTGTCATCAATAGCAGTACAAACCACCTAGTGCATAGCTGAGAACAGAGCATTTTGCCCACCGGAAATACATGCAGGGACACTTACCCATGCACAAAATGGAACTACAGATACCCTATTATGTGACTGTTGATCAGAGCAGCCTCTCTAAGTGCTACCAAACAGTTCGGACTCCTATCGACCAGTCGGAAGCAGCAGCCAGCAAACTGCCAACCCAGTACCCTCATAATAGGAAGTCACAACCATTAATTAGTCTTATCACCAAAAAGTTAAGACAGTTAAATCATTGTGGCTGTGGTAGGAGAAAGAAAGAGAACCAGTAAACCATATCCTAAACAGGGAACAAGGGATGAACCTCTACTCCTGTTCAATAGACATGGATCAGAGATTATCATTGCATAGCAATCTTCCATGCAATGGAAACAAACTATCATTGTTGCAATGTCTGCATAACCATTCTAAAACAAAAATTACCATCTTTGTTATGTAATTTATTATTTAATTTATTGTAATGTACTTGTAATCTTTGATGATGGCTTATGCAAGCTGAAAGCTTAGACAGGATTAACAATAAAAACATGGTGATTTTTTTTTTGTGTTTCAGCGATAATGCTAAAAAGCTTATTTGACAATATGAAAGGAATTTACTTAAAATAAATAGACAAAACTTGTCTATATTTTTATTGAAAACATATATATATATATATATATATATATATATATATATATATATATATATATATATATATATATATATATAGACATGCTGGAGGCAAGTATTAAGAAAAAATTAAAACAATAAAGAAAAAACAAATATAGAATGAACATTCAGAAATAGGATAGCTTAGAAAAGTGAAAGAGACAAGAAAAAAAAAGAAACAACAAAAATCAAGAAAATCATAAAATAATAATTAAAAATGTTCATTTGTCATGTTTGTTCAATACCAATATACAGTTAGGACTGTCAGAGTCAACCAGTACTCGTGGGCACTTGGATGAAAATCAGATCAATGCCAGCATTTGAAATAGGAGTGGGAATATTTAACTGAAGCTGTACTGGTCCTGGAAGAGGCGCATGATGTGATCACCAAATTTGGACCTTCCATTCCTTTTTTGATTTTTTTAACTGGTTTTACATTTTTAAATGTTTGTGGCACTTATTTTATCTGTTGGAAAAACATCAAGACAAAATGTCCCATCCAGTTTACTACTCATGATAGACACCCATTAAAATGTAATATGGTGAATTAAGTTAATGTACAAGCATTTTATGCAGACATGCCATATGTGTGTACGCATATATATATATATATAGATAGATACACCCAGTGAGCCAGACAAACCTACCTAGGTTTCACCTAAACGGATCGTCAGGGAAAGTTTGGCTAACGAGGCAAAGAGAAACACATATATTTGTTTTTTTTTGTTTTTTTTTGTCATGTGGTATGATTTTAGCTATCACCTATAAATATGTGTTTGCCTCGTTAGCCAAACTTTCCCTGACAATCCGTTTAGGTGAAACCTAGGTAGCTTTGTCTGGCTCACTAGGTGTATCTAGGTCTGCTCTACGGTTGTATTGAGCTCTTTTGTTAGTTAGTTGTTACTCATATCGGGTTTTTTCTTTGGGCTTCAGACCTGCATCTAAAGTGATTTTTTTTTGTCGGCAAGTTCATGTTTGTAGCTCTTTCTTTTTTAAAACCTTTTTTCCCTCGAGATTGATTTGATTAGCAAATCAAAAATTGAGGGTTTTTGAAATGAGTCTAGTTATCTATATTTTATATATATATATATATATATATATATATATATATATATATATATATATATGTATGTGTGTGTGTGTGTGTGTGTGTGTGCTGAGGCACATATTAAGAGAAAATTAAAACAGTGACGGAAGAAATAGAAAAATATAGAATAACATTTGGAAATAGGATGGCATAGAAAAGTGAAAAGGACAAAAAAAAAACAACCAACTAAAATAAAGTTATACAAGAAAATTAGAATAAATAATAATCAAAAGTATTCATTTCAATGATACCACTATACAGTTAAGACTGGCAGTGTCAACCATTACTTGTGGGCTCTTGGATGAAAATCAGATTAAGCAAGATTTGATTATGCCAACATTCAAAATAGGAGTGGGAATATTTAACTGAAGCCATAATGGTCTTGTGAGAGGGGCATGAGAGGATTGCCAAATTCAGACCTTCCATATTTTTTAATTTTTTTACCTGTTTTTACATTTCTGCATTTTTGAAATTATTAAATTTTGGTAATGGAATTTTATTTAGGCTTTTTGGTCATGATGCAGTTTTTACATAGAATAGTAGGAATTTGTTTCCATGTATGCATTTAGAAAAGAGCTCTGATCATTTGATAGGTTTATCTTGTTCTGAATAGTTAATATTACTGTCTTCTCTTTTAAGGAAAGGGGTGGTTCTGTTTTATTATTTAACATGTATTTTTTGGTGTATTTTTGTGTGTTTCCATTCGCAATATATGCTTGAATTGTAGAATTATAGAATTGTAGTTTGCATATTTTCTATTGTTAAATGATGTTTTATGTGAGCAGCTTCTCTCTTTCCAAGCACTTTTATTATTCCTATATATATTTTTCTGGGTTTCCTTTGAAATTTACCATAGCTTTATAGGTCGGCAGTTACTATTTAGTGGACATCACCATGCACTGTTGATTCTTATGTGTGTGTGTGTATGTGTGTGTGTATGTGAATATATATATATATATACATATATATATATATATATAATGAATATTGTCAATGCATTTATTGGCTCAAAATTAAAGTTTATAGTTTTTTAAATGAAATTCAAAGACTATATTTAGATATTTGTACAGAGATTTATTCACTCAAATATGCATCATTTTGTTATACTTTTCACCATCTTTGAGACAGCTTCATGATCCCATTCTTCCAAGACTTGGCATCTTTATGGGTGATCAAGTGATCTAAATGGTTTTTACATGCTTCAAGAGAATTGAAGTTCTTTCTATTAAGATATTTTTTTAGGAATCAAAATAAATAGTAATCTTATGGTGGAAATTTAAGTGAGTACAATAGTTATAGTAAGTTGTACCTATTACTGCTGGGTCTACAAAGAGATGTGAGGTTTGGCATTGCCCTGATGTAAAGCAAAAGCCTTACTATTAGCATATTTCTGACACTTTAACTTTTAATCAGTCAAGTTGGGAACAGTACTTTGTGAAAGGATCTCATAATACATAATACCTTTTGAATCCCACCAGAGACACAGCATCTCTTTCATTGGATGCAGACTAATTTTTTGTTTACCACAGAACTTTTTTTATTTCACATTGTTGCAAAAAATCCATGTGATAGTTCTTTCCAAAAATGGATTGTTTTTGTTGCTTTTGAGCAGAGAATTGCAATGGAAATGCTGTGCATTCAGATTTTTTATGCAAAATCATAAAATACCCAGACATCATAAGGAGTTCATTTTCCAAATGTCTTACAATGCTCATATGAGATATGTGGAGTATCTCTGTGATATTTTCAAAAAGCTAAAATGTGGTAAAATTGCAGGCCTTATGAGCATCCCCCCAGAGATCTTGAAGCACAAACACCCAGCTCTGCAAGCAAGGCTTCATGAAATCCATGTCTGTTCAAAAAAAAACAATCCAAGAATGATATCAAGACATCAATAGATAGATATTACACACACACACACACACACACACACACACACACACACAGATAGATCATAGCTTCATGAAGGTGGCAAATATATGCAGAGTTAATTTTACAGTGTAAATTTGTCTGAATTTTAATACTGAGCTGATAAGATTTGAAATTGTTTTATAAAACTTAACAAAATCATCAAAACATTATGGAATCTTGGCTCACTCATTACAAATAAATCCTCAAAATTTTAATGGATATAAATTGGGGGATTGGTGAGATCACCGGAGCATCTCTACAGTATTCTTTTGAAACTATTCTTGATTTAATTTTGTTTTTAATCATTTTGGTTGAAATGATTAAAAACAAAATTGTAAAAAAAGGTAATAATGCCTCTAGGACACAGGGCATTACAGGATGTGAAAAAGAATGAGAAGACTTTACTGAGGAAAAAGACAAAGGAACAGGATTCAGGAACACAGAAGATGTTGACTGATGTTGCACTTAAATCTTTTTAAGATTGTAGGTGGCAGGGAAGCAAGAAATCAAGAGGAAGATTCACAGGCAAGAAGTGAAAAAGTAATAGAACACATGGTTGCATCTAGCTATTTCAACAGTAAAAGACCTAGATGCCAATCTAGTAGCATGCTTACATTCATGCAGTCAAGGCACTAAGAAAAAACTGATTAGAATAGTTGCCATGAAAGTATTTATAGAAAAGAGGGAAGGAAGCCATGTCACATCAGTATGAAAGTGACTGAAGTTGAAATGCCAGGTCAGGATCTGCTTTATCTACTATAGATGTCAACATTTCAAACTAAGGATTTCCTTTTGTTCAGTCTCTACTCTTGCAGAGTCACCAGTAATTTCTAGAACCAAACTTATGACCGGTATCTCATTCTATCAGCGAGTAATGAGTTACCTCTTTGAGGACATGCTTACACTCATTAGGAGCAGTGACAAAGTGTCTATTACAGTTTTGACCTGCCACTCTGGTATAGCTGGAAGGAGTGATTCCTGTGGGCTATAACAGCTGAACAGGCAAAAGAGAACCAAGGAGAAGATTGCAGTTTCACTTGGTATTTCTGTGCTGGCATGACAGCTTTGATGAGTTTTCATTCAGGAAGGCACCACAGTAGCACATTTCTCAAAAGGATGATTAAAAATATCATTTCAAGGGATATTGCAAAAGAAAAAAAATCCTGAAATGAGTCCCAGTCAGTGTGTTGATAACAGAAAAGTTCTTTTAATAGGGAGCTCTTGCTTGTTAAGAGAGCAGAAAGAAACATATATAGGCACTACCATGTGGTTGGAGTTGTCAAAAGGACAGAGTTGCAGAGAATAACAAGAGTCCAGAGAGGAGGTAAGTAACAGATTAAGTAATGAACTGTGTCTGTCAGAATGACAGCAAGATCAGTGGCATTGGAGTGATGAAACCCCTTGACATGATGGGCACTGAACATATTTTCAAATGAAGAGAGAGAGAGAGAGAGAGAGAGAGAGAGAGAGAGAGAGAGAGAGAGAGAGCCATATCTATATCTATACTGTTAGATATTTTATCTAGTAAGCAACAGTCAAGAAAAGAAGGAGAATGATAAAGGAAGAAAGAATAACTGACCGATTTTAATAGTGAAAGTCAGAAGAACATATAAGAATAATCTGGAGACTCAAGAGACAGTTCCCTTGCCAGTGAGAGAAGTTGGCAAACACAGACACCAAAACTTGCCATACTGATTGATGTTATATTGGAAACCAAACAATTCTTCATCTTCAACTGACAGAAAGAATAAGTGATTCTCTTATGGATACCATTACATTATAATTTTTCCAATTATATGAAGTACTCCAGTGTTACTTGAAGGAAACACACACACATCATTATAGTCCTACCTCTATGCTTTATGTCATTTCCTGGATCAGAGAGATAAACATAATTTCTCTTCATGTGGCAAACTGAATTGTGACTAAATAGTTTAATAGTCTTCCAAAACATACTTCTACAAATAGTCTTGAAAAAAAAAAAATAATCCAAATATTTCTATGACTTTTTCTCCTAAATATATATTGCATGATGTAGAAAACATTGAATTTTGGTAAATGATATTTCAACTATTTTTAAAGTTTTTGAAATTAATTTTCATCATCACTTAATTTAGTTAATTTTCTTTACATTTTTTCGGAGTGCTAATTCATACATTTAACATAGATCATGGAAAAGTTTTGACAATCTCAAACTTCTTCCAATTTTGTAGAGTTGGTCTCTGACAAAGATTTTTTTTATTATTTCACCTCAAGAAGGGGTTCTTTCAGATGATTAAAAGAGAGCAGTTTAATTCTGAAAGCACTAAAATTAATGAACTATTCCTTTCCTCAGTTAACAACAGATTTTAGGTCATTTTTGAGATCACCTGCCGATTTAACTTTGCTGAACGGATCAGACTATTAAGATAGGAGTAGCTAGTTGTGTCATCAGCATAGATACAGAGTTGAGAACTGATGACATCAGGAAAATCATTGATGAAAATTAAGAACAATGTAGGTCTAAGGAGAAGAGCCCTGGGGACACCTGCATTAATGCAAAAAGATCCCAGAAGAGTGGCCATTCAATACAACTTTCATTTCTTGATTTAATAAAAAAGACTGAATCAGTTCAAAAATTTGTACAGAAATACCACAACTTTTCAACTTGTGAAGAAGACCGGTATGCCAAACCCAGTTAAATGCCTTCAAGATATCCAAAGCAACAGCTCAAGGCTTCACCATTCTTATCTAAAGCTTGATCGACTCTTTCAACAACAGATACATCAGCAGTTGACTTTGAGAAATGAAAGCCATATAATGTTTATATGAAAGAAAACTCTGTAAAGTGAGATGCTTAATGAATTCAGAGTTAATTAGAGCCTCTAGAGTCTTAACCAAAAAGAGTTAGAAGTCTAATAGGCCAATAGTTAGAAGGATCAAATGCTTTGTCTAAATTCTTAAAGACTGAAACTACAGAAGAGGATTTCCAACAAGCAGGAAAGCAAGAAATAGCAAGGCATTTATTGTAGAGTTTAGAAAGAACAGAAGCAAGTTCTTAACAATGATTGCTGGGATACCATCAAATCCATATGATTTGTGGGGATCCAGTTTAAAGATGATAGCAGAAACCATGTATAGAGTTATATGCATATATAATATAGTTTGGGGGTAGCTATATTTATGGGTTAAAATGTTCAATATCAGGAATGGAACATGTAAATGTAAAAATGGACACTGATGTAAACACTCAGTAGTGACAGTCTGTTTCATGCTTAAATGATGATGATTGGGTTTAAGCATTGCATTGAAATAGACTCTCACCACTGGAAGTAGACTTCAATATATATATATATATATATATATATATATATATATATATATATTCTATTTATAAGTTATTTTAATAGATACAATTTCTTTAAGTAAATGCTCTGTTTTTTTAAATAAACCATATTAATTACATTTACCAGCCTCAATGTTAGCAAAGTCCAATTACTGTTTATAAACAAATCTTCAACAATCTTTCTCAAATGATTATATCTGCTCACAAAACGTACTTTAACATAAACACTGACAACATCTTATGAAATGGATTAAGTCCGACAATTATTTAATATATTTTCTGTTTATAAGTTATTTTAAGAGATACAATTTATTTAAGTAAATGTTCTATTTCTTAAATAAACAGTATTAATTACATTTGCCAGCTTGAATGTTCAAGAAATTTCATAGAAAATTATGCATTCTCCAACATGAATCGAATCTGTGTCCTATATGGAATTGTCAATTGATCTGTCATGCTATACCACTCAGCTACAGAGAAAGCATCTGGTTTGCAGTCTAGTTACTGTTTATAAACAACAAATCTTCGACAAACTTTCTCGAA
Organism: Acanthosepion pharaonis; assembly: GCA_903632075.3. Classification (NCBI taxonomy): domain Eukaryota; kingdom Metazoa; phylum Mollusca; class Cephalopoda; order Sepiida; family Sepiidae; genus Acanthosepion; species Acanthosepion pharaonis. The sequence goes on from CAHIKZ030004884.1 coordinate 115,552, forward strand.
CAATCATATCTGCTCATGAAATATAACTTAACGTAAACAGTACAGCATATTATGAAATTGATTAAGTCTAACAATTATTTAATATATTTTCTGTTTAAATGTTTATTCACTCGTTTTCCTTTAACATGAAAGTCATGGGTGCACTTGATATATATAAGCAAATATATTAAATATGCTTTCATCATGGTTATATATAAACATGCATATATATATGCCAAACAGAATTGTTACCCACCTTAACAGGACCATTGCATCTCCATAGCCAATGGGTTGACATGGAATAGATGGCATTTTAGTTTTTATATCTTCTAATGACAGTCGATATGCATAATCTGAAAAATGAATGGATTCAATTTAGCAGTTGCTTATTTTGAAATAATGTACTGCCAAAGGTAATACAATGATATTTAATGACTTCCAATAAGTCCTCATCTCAGATAAAGATTTTTATTATGATGAACAGTGCTGAATTATTGTACTTCAAAAAACATTTTCAACTAATTTCAAATACAGTGAGTAGTAGAGAAGTTCAGTTCTATGAAAGAAGCTGCCTGAGTGGAACATCCTTCTTATTTTGGGAAACATTTGCATTGATTTCATGGGCTTCAGAAACTGGTGGTTAACAATAACCACAGACCTACATGAGACAATGAACTTGATAAATAGGAAGATTCTTCCAGAAATGTCATATGTAGCTACACTTTGACAAAATCCTTTGAGATATCTAAAGCAACTATTTTTGTGATGAGTTTATTATCATATGTTTTGTTGATACTAAACTGGAAACAAGTGATAAACCTCTACTCCTGATCATAAATAATAATAAAATTAACTAAATTTGAGGGGTCATATGAGCCTAGATTTTATGGAAAACAGTGACTCTTAAACTATGAGAATTAAGTTCACACCATATATTAACTTTGGGCAGAGTCACTGGCAGATCCAAGATGTCAGTTTTAAGTATTATATAATGAACACATTCTGTTCCCTGATTTCTACTGATGATATTATGATGAATTAGAGATGTGTATTTGTTTCATTTTCTAAATAAAGCTTTAGCAGAAACTAAAAATTAAACAGATAAATGTAATTCACTGATTGTACAGTAGTAACCATAAGCAGAGAACCAGATATTTAAATAAAACATGCCCAATTTTGAATTTGAATCTATATTCAAATGACTTCCTTAATTTGTGAAATTGTTCAGGCATCATGGGTTCCAGCCATAAATCAGTCACTGTCCTATTTTTATCCTAACATTGTACTAACATTTTTGTTGATTATCTTCCAAAGATTCTCAACTGGATTGGGATCTAACTTTGGCTTGACCATACCATAACCTCAACATTTCTAGCTTCTAAGAATTGCTTTACCATTTTTACATTGTAAGGAAAATTATTTTCCATAATGATGAGCCTAGAGAAGAGATTATTTCAGAGTAAGAACAGTAATATTCCTATAAACTGCAGCATATACTTTGCCATTTAACTGAATGAGTGAGTCAATGCTGTAGCATGTTCACAGGAAATGTAACCACAAGTTACGCCCCTTGATAAAAGACTGCTGAACAAGATTCTAATGTGATGTGAAATAAAGAAAAAGGAGACACAGACACTGTACATATATTTTGAACATGTGAATTGGAAAAAAAAACAACTGTCATAATAAAACACCACACATGGAAATATTACTAAAACTAGTATCAGACGTCATTCACCCTCCTATCAGTATGTTACCAACTACAAATTTAAATGAATTTTTTCAATCATTTAAAAAACAATCTCTCATTTTTATGTTGTTTGACTTGCTACTTTCTATCAAAGGCAACCAAATAGAACTTTCTTACTTTGCCCAATGGAAAGTCTTGTGTGCTCATTTGTAAAGCCTAATTTTTTGGTTCTTCTTTCAAAGGTTTGATGTAAATTCTATAATGTACAAGAACCTCTGCTTCATATGAATGATGCCATGATGCCAATACACTTGTCAAATTCATCAGTTAACTATCATGCAATGGCTGCTCCTCTAACAAAACAATCCACCATAGAGAAATGCTTGATTTTGGGAAGGATTCATTTTACAAGGTCATTTTGATATTTTAAACACCTTAAAACAGAGTATCCTTATTTTGATTGTAGTAAACTGTGTTTAGAATAAACACAAGACACTCACCTGTGGCTGGATAGAGTGGCGTGAGGTAATCACCATCTGCACCAACTGTGCCCCGCTGGACTCCTTCAGGTGGCAACCACCATGAGTGAGGATATGTATCATTAAAGCCATTAATATTAAAATCAGCTGGATCAGTATACAAAATAAGTCCACTTGCATTGAATTGGGCTGCAATTTTTAACTGAAAAAGATTATGACATAGGTACTAGGATAAGTCAATAGAGTAAAAGTTTCATGTGGTATTTTAAATATAGGCTGCTTACAGAAGAAAATATGTATTACAGACAAAGTATTATCATGTAATAAAAGATTTAATGTGTATTTCAAAATTGCTTTCCTGGATCTTTAAGGGACTTTATGAAAACATCACTGTGTACCATTTCAGTACAAATTATCACAACAATACTGATTGTCAGAAGTAGAATTCAAGTTGGAATGAAAAGTGAAGACACCTTATTTTTTCTGAGATATCTAGAAATGAATTTTCACACGTTTACATATTTGGAATTGTTGGTAAAATAGGCTGCATTGTGTTCTTAAATGTTTCATAAAAATAAAAGGACCAGCATAGGCTATTTCTTTTATTTCTATGAGACAGTTATGTATATGTAGATAGGTATCAAAGGAAATTACTGAAATTTACTCTCTTAGAGTTTTTTTTTACAAGGAAAATACACAAAGACTTCATCTGTCAATACTAGCAAAGGATAAATTAGCATCTATACTACACTTATGAAATACAATTTGAAAATTATTTTAAAATTTTCTTTTAAAATAATAGCATTCATAATATAGAATGATCGTGTAGCAAGATGAAATTCCTCTATTAGAATTTTGCAGTCAACTTGTGTGGTACTGTAAAAGTGACTATATTTGGAAATAAGTGAGATTGCTTGAGCCATCTGTAAATGAGGCAATGTGATTGAGAAATAGAAATTGAGCCAGAAGAGGTTCAGACAAACCAAATGATACTATCTAATTAATAATAATGTTCTGGATTTAAAAATATAATTGGGAGGATTTATGATAGTAGTTATGTCTCTATCTGTAAACCTAATATAAAGCACTTCATTTAGGGTTTCAAAAAGTAGTTATGTAGGTTCCTTGTTGTTTGGATTTGTTGTTTTCAACTTTGTCTTGTGCATTGACATAAGGAAGACCTAATTAATTTTAGTAACTTCCTTATCCATGCCTGATAAACCAATGGGAAGAAAAAGCAAATCACTTTTGTAAAAGACAGAATAAATGCCAAGTATCACCATCGATGATGTTTCCATTTTTTCATGCCTAACCATTTATCCCAAAAAGGAATTGGAGAGATAAACAAATAGATCAAAGTGTGAGTCTGATTACCCAAATCTGCCATAGGAACATTATGAGATTGCTGCACAACTAAGGAAGAGTATCAGTCCATGTAACCTCCTGAGCCTGGGACACAGTTGCACTGACAACAATAATACAGTTTAAATTCAGATAATTTTTTATCAGAATTAATTGAGCAATAAGAAATTGTCTTTCATAAAGTGCATATAGCAAAAGGTAAAAAAATAACATTAATTTATTTCTTATGTAAATCTTCCTTTTTATTGCTTAATCATAGTTCATATGCAGGACTGATTTATCTTTAGGCTACACACTATACATATAAAAGATATGTATGCATACATGCACACACACATACACACAATGAGAAAAAAGGTAAGTATCTGTATGTATACCTAACAAGTGCACATGAAAAAGGCTTTCCTTATGACTGAGAACAGTAACAAAGAAGAAATCAATCTTTAAAATATATCCTCATTAACTTCAAAAACTAAACATATTCTATAAGAAGCTAATAAAAATTTTATCATTATATCTGCAGAAAAAGGTAGTCAAGTTATTATGTAGTAATATTTTATCCTGATCTTATATTAGGCATGAAGACATTTTCAAGTCTGTGTATGCAAAATTTTTTCCATTCATGTGAATGTTTTTGCTTTCAACACTGATAAAAAGTCACACTCTGATTTCCTTAAGAATCAATAACTGAGTATCAGAAGGTATATATGCAGTATCATCCAAAATAAAATCTATCCATTCTATATTTTATATCTAAGATATAGAATAGGAATATGAACACTTGATATACCAAGTATGCAGCAAAAATGTAACAATAATTTAAAAGGAATGGCTGAATGACCCTAAATGATATATGATTATTATACTATTTTAGATTTTATTATGAAAACCAATGTTTTCACAATAAAAATGATATTAATCAAATGATGCTTGTAAAATATTCAAGATATGTTTACATTTATATGAGCAATAAATCAGGTGACATTCAGCTTATAATGATAATGATAATAACTGGGTGTGTTTGGTCTGTTGTGAATGTGATTTGTTTGTCCCATGATAGGGATACTGCCACTATCAAGGAGTTTTGTTTTATTTGTGAGGCTGACAGGCAAGTGCAGGTGAATTTATTCAACATACAACAAATGGGACACTAGTAGAGTTTCTTTGATAGTTAAATATTCACAATAGTAAGCGGATTGTGACCGATGCGACCATGAAAACCAGTGTATTCTGCGTTACTGAGGTTTCTGTGTACAATGATCAGAGTGAGCAATATTCCATTTTTTCAGCACTTGTGACCTCTTCTGATGTATTGAAAATGTCATTGTATGATTGAAATGTCATTTTTGGCCACAATATATAACAAGTTAGTTCTTCCGCAAATACAATAAAAAATAGGTATTGACAGACTAGTTACTGGAAGTTCAATCTGTCCTTATTTGATGAACATGTTTTCTAGCAACAAAAGTTGATGTTAATTCTTAGCTCTTTTGTCATCCTATAAACCCAATTATTGTTCTTGCATTGGTGTTCACCAGTTGGGAATCCATGTTTTGACCTGAGTAAAATATTGATGGTGTATATTGATATCTCAGCAAGCTTTAAAAACACCACCCATACTCATGGATGAAGTTAGTTATGAAGCTTGGAAGCCTGATCCTCAAAATTGGGAGCTTTTTATTGATCTTGATGTGTGTATTAAAAAAAAGCTTTAAACTTATTGTTGCAATCAATTCCAGCAATCAGTTTCATCTTTCTTGTCCGTGACACTTATAACCAGTTCAACACAGCAGTCAACTGACTTCTTTTCCACACTCCGTTATCGCCTCATTCTTCCTGTTTTAATGTATCATTGACAGCTAAAATTTGCATATGCACAAAGATAATCTCACAAGATCTTACCCTGAGATCTAAATATTTTAAATATGTGACCAATGAAGCCACCATTTCTTTCTCCATTGGACAGTTTATACCACAAGGCACATTTGAATCTTTGCTTGCACTGGAGATAATTTTATTATTGATTTTGTTCTAGCATTGCAAAAAAATTCATGCAACCCTGGGCCTCTTTACCCTCTGTGGTAATTCACTACAATGTGTCAAAGTAAGGAAATGCAGCTTATTTTCTCTCTTGGATCACACATGAGATTTGCATCTGAATGAAATTAGCAGTAAAGACTAAAAAAAATTGGATTTTCTCTTTTTAAAGAACACGAATACTCAAAGCTAGTAATAAAAAACCTCTATGATTATTGTCAGCTTTCTGGTGTAAATATTACATGCAACTTAGTAAAGAATGAATATTACAAAATTAAAATTTTCAAGGATTTTTACTTCTGAGGGCAGCAAATGTGTCTAATGAAAATGAACAATTAGAGAGTGCTACAGTAATTTTAGAAAAGCTTTGGTTATTAATCAATGAAAAGTTAAATAAGAAGTTTCCTTGGTGAAAATGTGCCACAATTGTGTCTATTTCAAATGTAAATATGTTGATGCAGTTTATCATTAACTAATAATGCTTATTATCTCCCTTGCATTATTTTTTGACAAAAAGAAACTTTGATTAGTTTACTGGTTTGGAAGTTTACTATTTGACACCAGTGATTTACTCTCAAGAAGGCAAAAGCAGCAGCAGTATAAGAATATAAATTCTTCTAGGCATTATGTTATCCAAAGACTTAGCTAGGAAAGACCTGCAGCACTTGATTAACAAGCACTATCAAAGCTAGCTAGTTAGATCTAAGATAAAGAAATTATCCAACTGTATGGTGCAGAATTGTATAAAAAAGAATTGTCCTGATCCCAACATTTATTTCATTAACATATGTCTGATGAATACATCTTTAAGCCAACATATGACATTTGAAAGTTATTTCAGCAGCATTTCTAGAATTGGTTCACTAAAGAGGTTGGCTTGTCCAAGCAGTAATTCCACATTTATTTGGTTAACTTTCTCTGACTTTGGCCAATGTGGCTTTCAGCAAAAGAGGAAGTTGTGGAAGTATATTATGCTATGGTATGATATGCCCTATGAACTAAGCTTCAGGTTGCTCCATATGTTTGTTCCTCAATTACAAGCAATATTCAACCATTGGTTTGATTAAGGAAGAATTCCTGGCAAAATAACCAAGAGTATAAACACATTATTAAAGAAAAGCCATACAGTAGATTGGATATATAATTACAGACCCATAATTTTTTTGACCAAGATTCTGACAAACCATCTTCAAAATGGTGGTGGTGTCAGATTCTTCTGACTAAAACAAATGATGAATGAAAAATCTAGGACATTTTGTATTTGACAAACACAATCACAGAGGATTTGGAAGGTAAAACTGATTAATTTAGATTAGTCCAACATGTTTGATAGGGTACATAACTGGAAAACTGGAGGTTGCCAGATTCAAATCAGAATCCAGCAAATGGATTGGTCTTTAGAATCACTACCCCAGTACTACAGTAGTGCAAGTGAATTAAAGCAATCATGTATAGAATTCATTAAGATAAATTAATGATGACTAACAACATACCATTCGGCATTAAAATGGTATTAATGGGATTGCACAAAAAATGTAAAAATCATCTTACCTTATCACCCCTGAAAATTTTACCATATCGGGCAATGACTATCTTTGATGTAAAATTCACAGAATGGTTGTAATATAAATGCTGGAAGTCTTTGATTGTGCCATAGTTGACATAGACTAGTTCTCCCTAATGACAAAAAAGAAAAAGAATGTTTTAAAAATGTTAAACAAAAATTTAAGAAATTTGAAATAAAGAAGCAAGTCAAAAGATATTGAATAAGTTGAAAGGAAATTTAAATGCAGAAGGGAGAAAAGATAGAAAGAAAAAAGAGTGAAGGCGCACAGGATGTGAGAAGGAAAGAAAAAAAGAAGGAATGCAGATAGAAGAGAGGGAAAGAAAAACAAAATGAATTCAGATAAGCAGAGAGATGGAAAGAAAAACAAAATGAATGCAGAGAGGAGGAGAAATGGAAAGAAAAACAGAATGAATGCAGGTAGGAGGGGAAATGGAAAGAAAAACAATGAATGCAGATAGAAGAGATGGAAAGAAAAAAAGAATGAATGCAGATAGAAGGAGAGAAGGAAAAAAAACTGAATGAATGCAGATAGAAAGAGAGATGGAAAGAAAAACAGAATGAAAGCAGATAGAAAGAGAGATGGAAAGAAAAACAGAATGAAAGCAGATAGAAAGAGAGATGGAAAGAAAAACAGAATGAAAGCAGATAGAAAGAGAGATGGAAAGAAAAACAGAATGAAAGCAGATAGAAAGAGAGATGGAAAGAAAAAAAACAGAATGAAAGCAGATAGAAAGAGAGATGGAAAAAAAACAGAATGAAAGCAGATAGAAAGAGAGATGGAAAGAAAAACAGAATGAAAGCAGATAGAAAGAGAGATGGAAAGAAAAACAGAATGAAAGCAGATAGAAAGAGAGATGGAAAGAAAAACAGAATGAATGCAGATAGGAGGAGAGATGGAACGAAAAACAGAATTAATGTAGATAGAAGAGAGATGGAAAACCAGAATGAATGCAGGTAGGAAGAGAGATGGAAAGTAAAATATAATAAATGCATGTAGGAAGAGAGTTGGAAGGAAAAACAGAATGAATGCAGCTAGAGAGATGGAAAGAAAAACAGAATATATGCAGATACAGGAAGAGTGGGAAAGAAAAATAGAATGACTGCTGATAGGAGGAGAGATGGAAAGAAAAACAATGAACGTAGGTCGGAGGAGAGATGGAAAGAAAAACAGAATGCATGTACATATGAGGAGAGAGGGAAAGAAAAACAGAATGTATATGTTTAAAGGAAATTTAAATGCAGACAAGGCAAAAGATTGAAAGAAAACAGAGTGAAAGCAGATAGGAGGAAAGTTGGAAAGAAAAAGAGAAGAAATGCAGATAGGAGAGATAGAAAGAAAAACAAAATGAATGTACATAGTAAGAGAGAGGCAAATAAAAACAGAATGAATTCTGATAGGAAGAGAGATAGAAAGAAAAATGCAATGAATGCAGATAGAAGGAGAGATGGAATGAAAAAGGCAATTAATGCAGATTGGAGGAGAAATGGAAAGAAAAACAGAATAAATGCAGGTAGGCATTAATAATAATTAATGTTAATAAAATAGTTAAGTTTCAAATTCCTTTTATTTATCTTCTCATTTATTGCCAAACGAAGAAAAACAACTAGCGATCATCCGGCTGGAATATGACAGAAATAAGAAAGCAACATATAAATGAATTGAGACCATCACCCCAAGACTACCCTTAGATTGAATGGGCTATGCAACTTCTCTCAGTTTGGTATGCAGTGACCAGCTCCTTCCAGCAAGGAAGGCTGGAATGGAACCAGGTTTGAAACACATGGAAAAATTTTGGAGATTTTTGATGGAGGACTCAAAAAAAAAAAAAAAAAAAGAGAAGGGAATATGAAAAAAGTGTAGTGTAGGCATATGTCTGTAAGTACTGCCACACACACATACAGTTCTAAATAACAATAACAAACCAAAATAGGAAGCAATGATGAAAAAAATGAGGCAAAATAATTTTTTAGATGGACAGACAATAGAAAAAAGGACAAGTAGGGAAAAGAAAGAATGAAAGGACAATGGGCACCAACACTCACATATATACACTGATGTGACAATAGCAGTTTTCATGAAATATTTTAGTAAGAGACTGATTTTGTTTGTTTGTTTTGTCATTTTACAAAAGTTTAGACCATGTGTAGAAATTTATTGTTGATTTTTTTCTATTGGTACACTTTCTAAGGTCATGTTTGGCATGATTTCAAGTTGTATATGCTGCAGTTGTCATTTTTATTTTGTTGTGAAAAAAATCTGGCTCTGAAAGTTTCACTGTTAAGAAATTTTTTTTTTCCCTTGAAGAAGTAAAATTGACCAGTTTGATGACTTGCCAAGTGAAGGCCTGAATTTGTATACCTAACACAATGGAAAATTTGTTTTGGTAATTTTGTGATGGGGCATTCCCACTGTGATTTCTGTGGACTGTTAATGAGTTGAAAGTTGACACAAAACCATAGTCACATAGACTATGGTTTTGTGTGCATTCAAATGTTTTAAGTTTAAAATTATTTTGTTAATTGTAATTAACTGACAAATGATTGCTTTTTTCATTTTTGTAACAGAGAGTGGAATTCTTTTTTTTATTTTAAGAGCCATGTGCATGTCCTTTTGCCTTCAATGATTGAAGAATTAAGTTGTTAATTGGTGAATTTTATGAGTTAATTTTTTTGTGGAAAAAATGAGTTAATTGTTGTAGGAATAAGTAGATTCAGCTTGCATAGTTTCTTATTTCTGAATGTGTTTGGGTCTGTGTCCGATGGTGGAAATGGTCACAACTAGCTATATAATTAGGGACCTGATGATTTATGGGGAGTAGAATGGGGACCTGTGTATCATGAAATATTTATATCAAATAAATATACCCTATGATACCCCCAGGGCCAAGTTTTGGGGCTCCCAATGATTTGGTAGAATTGTGGTATACCAAACTGCGGTAGTGCCTAAGGAAGAAATCCTTGTAACCACAGTAGAGCCAGTAATAGATTAGTTAGTAAATACTGAGCAGGTGTGGTTGTTTTCACCATTGGGGCAGCCAGGGGCAGAAGAATTGGAGATGATGTAAGCTAAGGTTTGACACACAGAGGCAGATGAGCAATAACGGTAACTATAAGAAATTAATGGTGACAAAAAAATTGTGAAGATCTGTTCAAGTGAATCTGGTAAAACGCAAGTAAAAAAGCAATTAATTGGTTGTTTCAATAAATAGGGTGATAATACATCAAGTGTGCTGTGTCACTGTGAGTGGGAAAGGAATGTAGATCATAGCATATTTAATGTATAAAAATTAGGTAGCAAGGACGTGGGTCACAGAAGCTAGTGACCAAGAATGGGCAAAGGATTGTCTGGTATTCTGTTTTTGTTTAAAAAAATGTTTGTGAAGCATGAAAAACTGGTCAAAATTTTGTTGTTGATGTTAATTCTTTTTTAGGAATTATATACGTGTATGCTGGAGTGTCATGTGACCGAGACTCAATGAAAAAAAATTGTAAGGAGCATGCCCTGCATACACAAAATTATAGAGGGTATTTTAGAGTAAATAGATGAAATAAAATTCATAAATTAATCTTTTTTTGATGTTTGGGTAAGGATGATGGTTAGGTAAGGAATGTTAAATAAAAGTTTTGGACAATTGTTTTTTGGTGGTAGTGCATTTGGCTCAGACCTTAACTGGTAGACAGAATAGGGATGTCGATTTTGATTGGCTGAGCCAAATGTGGGAGTGTTAGAGCTGGAAAGTGTATTCAGGGAGTTAGGTTTTACATGTTGAAGAGATCAGAAGTGGTTATTTTGCATCTCAGGGTACTTGCTCCCTAGTGGGGGTGATATATAAAAATGTACATCTTGACATGTTAATAAAATAGATAAGTTTCAAATTCCCTTTTGTTGAAGTTCTCATTTATTGCCAAACTTAGAAAAACAATTAGCAATCACCCATGGCAGAAAAAAGAAAGGAACATATCAGGACCATCACCTCAAAACTACCCTCAGCAAAAAGGGGCCTATTTTAGTGAAAAAAAAAGACTATGGTGTATATTTCCTCCTTTTCTTGCATTTTTATTTAAAAGTATAGAAATTTCTGCAGTATATTACTATATTTTGAGTGAGAATTAAGAAAACTTTTTCATTATCTAGCTTTTTTCATTGAAAAATATATAAATCTGTGCCTTTCTCATTCTAATTTTACATTTTTATTCAGAAAAAAAAAATTCCATTTACTCAGTCTAATTCTACATTTTTATTCAGAAATATGAAAATGTGCTAGCTGTTTTCATTATTTAGCTTTTTTGATTGAAAAATATACAAATCTTCTTATTCTCAGTATATTTCTATATTTTTGTGAGAAAAAATAAAATGTGTTGTATTTTCTCATCATTTAGCTTTTTTAATCTAAAAATAAACAAATGTTCTCTATTTTCTGGAGATTTCCACATTTTCTTTCAGTGAAAAAAAATGTGTTATATTTTCTCATTATTTGGATTTTTTCATTTACAAATAACAAAATCTTCTACAGTACATTTCTATATTTTTAGTGAGAAATAAGAAAACATGCTGTATTTTTTATTATTTAGCTTTTTCGTTTAAAATTATATAACCCTTCTCTTTTCTCAGTCTAATTTCACATTTTTATCCAGAAATAGGAAAATGTGCTATATTTTCTCGTTTAGCTTTTTTCATTTAAAAATATACAAATCTTCTCTACTCTAATTATATTTCTATACTTTAGTGAGGAAAAAGAAAATGTGGCTTATTTTTTTCCATTTTCATTTAAAAGTATAGAAATCTTCACTATTTTGCTGTAGATTTCTATATTTTTAGTGGGAAATAATAAAACAGAAAAAATTTTTTATTCAGAAATATGATAATGTGCTATATTTTCTCATTATTTGTCATTTGAGACATACAAATTTTCTCTATTCTACTTTTTTTCAGAAATACAAAAATGAACTATATTTTCTCATTATAGCTTTTTTCATTTAAAAATATACAAATCTTCTCTATTCTCTGGATGGTTCTACATTATTTCAGAGATATGAAAATGTGCTATTACTCTGACTGCCTTTATTTCTCTCTGAATAGTTTAACACTTTTTATATGTTTCCATCATCAAAACCATGTTATTCTTAATTGTACCTAAGTCATGTGACTAGATTATTTGTTTTTTCCTCTGTCTATATTTCTGAGATGAGCTATTATGTACACTATTTACATTGTTCGGACTATCATCCTCATCTTTGTTGCCATATTTATCACAATATTTTGGCCGTTGTACGCTCCAAGCTTCTTCAGGTGGTTGGAATGTTGAACTAAACCCTTTATTATGCTCTCTGAGGGAGACTGTTCTAGTTCCACATGCCATGGATGTCAGTTATCAATTATCTCCTGTTATTTCCCCTCTACAAGTTCTCCAATGCCTTAACCAGGTATTGAACTCATACTCTTTGGGTACTGTCAATGGATCTAACTAACGCCTTTATCCCCTATATTCATATTCTCCTCTATGGTGGGTCTTACAACAACACTCAGAAAACAATCTGCCTGCCTTATGTGAAGGGGTTATTGGAGAAAATACAAAGGATCTGCGGTCCATATAACATCAGGACTACCTTCAAAAGTGGGACAACACTTTGCAGATACCTGTCACTAGTAAGACCCCCCCCCCATAGAGGAGAATATGACTAAAGACTGTGTGTACGCAATCCTGTGTAGCTGCGGAAAGAAATATAAAGGGGAGACAGGCTGCCCCCTTAAGGTAAGGCTTCAAGAGCACCAGAAAGCTGTAACATGAGGAGAAGTGGAAAAATCAGGCATTGCTGACCACATATGGAGAGAAAAGGAAGGTCACCACCTTCTGTGGGATCAGGTTGAAATCATAGACAAAGAACATCATTAGAAAATTCATAAACTTAAGGAATCAGCACATATGCTAGGCCACAAAAATCTCCTGAGCTGACCAAGCATAGAAATAAATACAATATGGGAACCAGTAATAAGGAGTGCCAGAGAAAAGCAATAATAACAACAAAAAATTGCTATATGAGCTCTGGTAAAAAAAAAAAAATGCAATGATAACAGCAAAAATTGCAATATGAGCACTGGTAAAAAATGCTTGTGAAACATTAGGTTTATAATACTCAAAAATTCCCATACAGACAAGGACACATGGCACAGTGGATAAAGGCATTAGTTAGATCCAGTGACAATACCCAAAGTGTGTGAGTTCAATACCTGGTTAAGGCAGTGGAGAACTTATAGAGGGAAATTAACAGGAGATAATTGATAACTAACATCCATGGCATGTGGAACTAGAACAGTCTACCCCAGTGAGTGTAATAAAGATTCCAACTACCTGAAGAAGGCCAAGTCGTACAATGGCCGAAACGTTGTGATAAATATGGCAACAAAGATGAGGATGATAGCCTGAACAATGTAAAGAGTGTTGTTTTTACCTCATTCAACTATACACATACATACTCTCTCATACTACTCACTGAAATTATTGGCATGGTTTTAGTTCCTTTAGTATGTTAAGAATGAAACCTTGAATATTGCTGCAGCTAAGTGTCACTTTTTTTTAAGTAGAAGCATTTGTGAATGTTATGCATAAAAATGACCTTCTCCAATTTTCAACAAAATGCAAATTTCAGTTGCCAAAATTAATGGTACAAGAAAAGTATAAAGAGGACAATTATAGTTTTTTTTCTTGCATAAATAACAGATATTTGGTCATAAACAAACCTGGACATAGAAGAAACTATTGGCAAGAGCAGAATGTAACATTCTTCTGTTGAAAATAACCCAAATATTACAACTAAGGATCTTAAGAATAATTTTGAAGCTGTAAGATGAAATATTATTACTAGAATCTTTCACAGAGCAGGTCTACAAGCATGCCAAACATGTAAGATCCCTTTTTGTATAGGCTAATCATTTGAAATCTCATTTAGCACTTGAAAATTATCATTAATATGCTAATGATGTGTTAAAACTAGAACTTTTGGGTCATAATGACAAAAAGTATGTTTAGAAACAGCAATGTGATTCTTTCAAACCAAAGAAGACAATCCCTACAAGAAAACATGATAGTGGAAGTGTCTTGCTTTGGGAGGTTTCTCTGCAAAAGGATCAGGAAGCTTGGTATGCATTAATGGTATAATGTAAAAACAGGATTATTGTGAAATAAATGATGTCAATTTGTTAGCCTTAACAGAGGCTATGGAAACGCCCGGGGCAACCATTTATGAGGGGCCCAAGAGTTAATTTATATCCACATATCAGTCAACTTCAGGGAGAGGTCAAGCTGAGGTAGGGTGGGGTGTCTATTTCAAAGTGAATGATGTCTTTCTTGTACGCGCATCGTCTGTTCATTCATAGAGAAAGATAGATTTTGGCACCATAGTATGTTGTTAAGTGTCTGGATAATTTTGTTTTATTTTATTTTATTTATTTTCAACAGGCTGTTTCATATATAAATGCATCGCACTACAATTTGTTTTTTTGACAACTTCATAAAGGGTTTTTCCCTTTAATGATTGGGTTAAGCATTTTAGCCCTTGAGTTTTTTTTTATGCTAATTATTTAATGCGAAATTTTGTTGATGTCAGCAAAAAACCGTTAACTCATGTCTATGGTTTAATAAATTTTCATTATTTAGAAACTTAATTATGTGTAGTTTTTCAAAACTGATATGTGGATAAAATTTATAAATGGTTGCCCCAGCCGTTTCCATAGTAACGAATGAACACGCTTATAACAATACGTAAATTTAAAAATTGGTTATTCCTAAATTTTCGCTGAGGATGAAACAGGGCTTGTTACTTTAATTCAATATAATTTTAATAATTATATTGATGGTTTCGGCTCTCGTTTTTGAAACGTAAGAACTCTTATGTAGTGAAGGAATCATATTTTTAAAAAAATAATTATTATATATATATATATATATATATATATATATATATATATACACACACACACACACACACACACACCTCTGCTCAAAAAATTAAGACCAGATACAAAAGGGTTAAAAAAAATATAAAATACTGTTACTTTAATCAAAATATATTTGCAAAACATTTACATTTAATTAGAAAATGTAGTTTATCAACAAACAAGTGAAAATTTTAAGCTTTTACTTGATTAATTCAAACAAACATTGAAAAAAGGATTTTTTGGGGTTGGTCATAAAGATAAGCCCATGTGTGAAAAAAAAAATTACTAGACAAAAATTTTAGAACTAGTCAGTGTGCTCGTAGTTTCAGGCGTGTTAATTAATCAATTAAAAGCTTAAAATGTTCACTTGTTTGTTGATAAACTACATTTTCTAATTAAATGTAAATGTTTCACAAATATATTTTGATTAAAGTAACAGTATTTTATATTTTTTTAACCCTTTTGTATCTGGCTTAAGATTTTGACCAGGAGTATATATTGTATAAAAAAATTCATTGATTCCTTAGAAATTACTGTTTATATTTGGAATATTAAAAAGTGAGATGATCTGAAAAACAGGTAAAAGCATTCATAATACTTTGTGTGCAGTGTAGGATTCCCATTTTTCCAGAATTCTGGTGGAGTGTCATGAATAGCTGTAATGTTTTGAAGTAATGTTCCCTCACACAGTTCCATTTTTGTTGGGTGTTGCACTGTGCAGACCACTGTGGCTTCTTGGACTGTATGACTGGCCATGAAAAGAGTGTGCAAATTCTCAGGCCAGCAGTTCAAAATGCTAGCGTATACATTAGTCTGGAATTTATACAAATGACCTAAAGAGAGGAATTATTCAGTTCTGTGTAGTTAGTTCCTCATTTGTTTTAGGTATGTGCGGTATTTCTGGTAGAAAGTGTGCCTGAGGTACCAAGTTTTTTTTTTAGCCATTTGTTCATGGATTTTCTGGTTGCTTTTATTAAACTGGTCTCATTTTCTCATTGCAGAGTAGCCAAAACATTTTTTCAAGGATTCTAGGATAAATAGAATTGATGCAGATTCAGAAGTCACTTTCCAGTTTAAATTGCATACTTCTTTGAAACACTGCCCTAGTTTCCTTGTTTTGTAGGCAGTTAAACTTAATCATCTTCATAAGACACATTTTGTGCATGTGTATGATACTCTACATTATGCTATGGTGATGATTATCTTTTCATCCCTCTGTTACAAGAAAATACAGTCTAAGAGGTGTCAGTGTTCTGAGTAGGGTTGATTAAACTGAGAAACAATGACACTATAAGCAGATTGCAGGATTCTATATCTCCTCATTTGAAAAATTAACTCTTTCTATCAATAACAAGTAATACAACATTTTCAAAATTCCAACATATTTTAACATATTTTGTCAAAAGTAAATATTCTGTATATTTTAAATTAAAGATATACCTTTTTTTGCTTACAGTCACTGGACATTGGTCAGATGACACCTCTTTACATGTCATTCTTTACCAGGTGAGGTGTTAATTCAAATAGACTTGACCCCCTTCATGCCATTATCTTTCATAAAAAAGCGTAAAGAGGGTCAAACTCCTTGGAATCAATTGATCACCTGATAAAGGAAGACATGAACAACATGTGTCACCAGACCATCATCGAATCACTGTGCCCATCAAAAAGAAATTCTCAGGACATGAAACACTAAACCAATGTGGCCAGTTAGAAAATATAAAGCAGGGAATAAGCAGGTTAATATTTTAGACCTATGTGAAACAAGGTGGGCAACAATGAAGATTTTGTCAGTGACAAACACAGTATCATATATGCAGACAGAGAGAAAAATGAAAGAGAAGTAGGATAAATATTAGACCAAGTCATGAAGAAATGTGTTCTGGAATATTGTCACCTATCTAAAAGAATTCTTGTCATTAAACAGAAAGGAAAGCCTTTCAACATAGCCATCACAGTTGTACAAGGGTGGGCTGAAAAGTTCATAGGTTGACTATGAAGGTGTGATGCTAGAGCTGTGAAATCTTGCATGCATTAATTTCAACTCTTCTTATAAATAACTGCATTGTTTATTCCTAGGCAATCTTTACATCTGACTGTTCAAAAGTAACTAGTAGGGACTTCTCGTGAAAATGAACAAAGTTTAGCATAGTGGTGTTATCAAGTACATATAGAAAACATGTTTAACTCCCAAGGAAATTCATGCTGACATGTTTGTTACATTAGGGAATGATGCTCCAGCTTTATCAACAGTGCCAAAGTTGAAAGATAAATTTATGAGGGGAAAGGAGAATCTCAAAGATGACACATGGTCTGGATGTCCTGCAACTGCCACCACCAAGGAAAACATTGATCATGTTCACCACATGGTGATGAATGACAGGTGATTGACTATAAATCAAATGACCAATGCTATTAGTATATCCCATGGGAAAGTTAAGAATATTCTGCATAATGAATATGGCATGACAAAGGTTTCTTCTGACACCTGACCAGGTTGATCCCATCACAGGAAAATCTGACACTGAGGAAGATCCAGTTGGTTTCCTTGAATGTTTACTAACCTAGGACAAGTGTTGCATTAATCCCTTTGAGCCAGAAACAAAGAGACAATCAATACAGCAGAAACATTTCTACTCCTCAACTGCTCCAAAGAAGGCCAAGGGCATTTCATCTGCAAGGAAGGTGATGACTATAGTTTTTGGGGATGCAAAAGATATTGTTTATTGACTATCTTCAAAAGGGGAACTCCATCACTGGAAATACTATGCCAACTTCCTGAGGCAGTTACAAAAGTCTATCAATGTCAAATGCCCAGGAAAGCTGAAAAAAAGGGTTCTTGCTGCATCAGGACAATGCTCCAGCACACAAGTCCTTGGTTTGAATGGCTGCTGTACATGACTTTGGCTTTGAACCAGTTGATCTCTTGCTATTTTTTCTCCTGATTTGGCTCCATCTGACTATCACTGGCTGGTAACCAGTATCACAATGATGATGATGCCATATCTTTCTGTTGATCACTTTTTCACTAACAGGATGAAAGCTTCTTTACCAATGGGATCCAAGCAATGCAACACTAATGGAAGAAGTGTGTGGACTGCAAGGTGGACTATGTTGAAAAATAAACTTCATTTAGTCACATTTCATGAGAGTATCTCGGTCAGCTTATGAACTTTTCAGCCAACCCTTGTTTATACCCAGAAGAAGAAATTGAAAAGTTTTACTGTACTCCAGACAACATGGCTGAATGCAAATCAGAAAAAATTGCAATCATCGTGGAAAACCTGAATGCCAAAGTAGGCAAGAAGAGAGAGGGTGAAATAGTTGGCAAATTCAGACTCAAAATTTGTAATGAACATGGAGGAAAATGGCTTCAGTGGTGCACGGTGAATAATCAGGAAGTAGCCAACATCTAGTTTCAAGAATACCCAAAACATATATAGACATGGAGAAAACCAGAAGAAACAAAAAACCACATTGACTATATAACTATCAATAAGAGATTCAGGAATGCAGTTTCACACTGCAAAACATGCCCAAGATCCAACTAGCATGAGTGACCACTCTCCAGTGTTATGTAAACTTAGAGTGAAATTATGGAAACTGAAGATGGCTAAGGCAACACCCAAATTGCAATACAACAGACTCCTGAATGACCCAAATGTAAATGAGAAATATATGGACAAATTTAAAAGTAGATACAATAGACAAAATGAAAATAAAAGGTTAATATGGGACATATAAAGAGAAACTTTAAACACTTCAGATAACTTAGTGTATGGATCAGCTATAACAAATTAAGTATAGGAAAAAAAAATTCATATCTAATAAGTTGTGCCAGAGTGAGTGTCACCCATCACTGCAAACTGCTATGGAACCAAAACATCAACCTGAAAACTTGAGTCATGTTCATAAATAGCCTCATCAGATTGAGACTTACGCATACATGACATCAAATCTATTCAGAAATATCTAAACTGTCAGCTGCATACAACCACTTCCTAAGACTTTGAGCAAGTCTTGGCAAAGATTATCCTTCTTTGAACATTGTGGAATCGTTCCTCATTGTGAAGTCTCCTGATATACTGGCTCTCTGCGAGACCAACCTCAACTTGTTTTTCCCCTCCTCTGACCTCTCAATCCCCGGTTACCTTCCTCTCCTTAGAAAAGACCTTCAAACCCAGATGTATGGCCTTGGAGTTTATGTCAAGGACCATCTCCCACTGGCTAGAGAGCTTTCTCTAAAATCTCCAGACAATTCATACATGTGTCTCCATCTATCTCTCCTCAATGCTGTAAGCTACTGCTTCATCCTCTATCAGTCTACATCCTCCCAAGACTGTGGTGTACTCAAAAGCATTTCCGACAATATAGACAAGGCTATTTCTCTCCATCATTTGCTCATATATTTGTGTTTGGAGACTTTAACGCCCACCATACCAAGTGGCTTAAAAACTCTATAACTGACCTTGCTGGCATACAAACCCTTAACTTTTCAATTTCTCAATCCCTCATCCAAATAGTTGACTTTCTCACACATTGCCCCAACAACCTGGACATCCCTTCTTGATGTGTTTCATCTCCATCCCTGAATCATGTCACACCATGCAGCTGCTTTCTTGGCAACTCTGATCATGCTATAGTGTCTGTCAAGAATGTTCTTCCGAGGTCTCCTCCTGGGTAAAAGCTGGAATTGAGGCTTTCATCTCTGCAAGGAAATATAAGGTTAAATTGCACTCATCTCCTTGGTTCTCTGCTGCTTGCTCAGCTGCTATTACCCATAGGAATCACCTTTTCTGCCTATATCATAGTGACATGTTTGATTGCAACAGACGTCTCTTTGTCTCTGCCTATAATGAATGCAAGCATATCCTCAATGAAGCAAAATCACCATTTGCTGAATGAAACAACATATTGCATCTCGCAAATTCGGCTCCAAGGATTATTGGCGACTCTGCAAGAGCGTACTTAACAACAGTAAACCCACATACCTTCTTTGCTCAACCAATTTGAAGTCCTGACCTCCTCGGCTGATAAGGGTGAATGCTTTGCTTGGAAATTCTCATCAAACTCAATGCTTGACTAATCAAGTGTACCCACACCCAATTAACCCCCCACATCATCATCATCTTGCGGCCTCAGCCGAGATTGAACTCACCAATACTTTGATTGGTGTAGTTCATAATCTTGTCAAATAGCTGAATTCTTTATGCTTCGCTAGGGCTATCAAGGGTGTTTTTTATCGTGATACCATCACTAAATGGATTGCCAACCAAGGCTCAGAGAGACTCCATTCACCCTCATCTAAGAGCAGGTCTGAATTCAGAGTTTTCCTTCTCCTAGACCAGTTGCCATCCAATGCTATAGAACCCAGTCTGTCCTGCTATTTACCCATAGCTGGAGGGAGAAGAAAGAGGATTCACACCTTTCCCAAGAGTATTAGCACGTAAGTGAATGTAATGGATTCGACTGGAATTCGAACTCGGCTCTCCGATTCCTTAATCCAAGCCGCTATCCATTACTCCAGCGTACTCCACCGCCTTAGATCTGAGGCTCTATTGAGTGAGTTGCACAACCCCATCATTGGTACTGGGCATCATCTCTAAATTAGACTCCCATAAGGCTAGTAGTGGAGACTGGATACCAACCATTGTCCTGAAGAAATGTGCTCCTGAACTGGCCCCCTGCCCTCTCCAAATTATATAACTACTGCCTCAATGAATCTTGCTTTCCAGCCTGTTGGAAAGTTCTCTAGCCAGTGGGAGATTGTACCTGTCTTTAAGAACTCTGGAGACCCTTCTGACCCATCTAACTACTGTCCTATCAGTCTCCTACCACTCTTCAGCAAAGCCTTTGAGGCTTTAATCAACACCGAAGTGGTTAAGCAACTTACATTTCATGATCTCCTCTCTCATAAGCGATAAGGTTTCCGCTTTGCCCATTCTACAGTTGATGTGCTCACGTCCATAACTGAAATTGTTTACCAAGCATTTCACAATAATGGAGAAGCTTATGCCATGGCTCTAGATATCGCTAAAGCATTTGATAGGGTTTGGCATGCCAGCCTCCTTCATAAGTGATATGGAATTTCAGGTCAACTATTTGACTTAATACGATCATTCCTGTCAAACCATGTAATGAAGGTCATCCTTAACAAATTCTCCTCCAGTTCCTTTCCCATGAACACAGGTGTTTCCCAAGGCTCTATCCTGGGCCCTCCTCTGTTTCTTATTCTTATTAACGATCTTCCCAATGTCATCAATTCCCAATTAGGCATCTATGCAAATGACACTACTATTCTATTTACACCTGCATTAAAAGCAAATCTAGTATAGCTGACAAAACTAACCTAGCCATTAGTCTTGAAAAGGACCTCCAACTGGTTGTAGACTGGGGCAGGAATTGACTGGTTAACTTTAATGCCTCAAAAACAAAACTGCTCTCTATTACTCACCACAGGGATCCTTCCCTGCCTCCCATCAGAATGTCTGATGCTCAACTTCACGAGAGCACCTCTTTGCAACTGCTTGGTCTCACAATGTCCGCTGACCTGTGATAGAACAAATACATTGAATCACTAGCTTCATCCACCACAAGGAAAGTTGATTCTCTGTGTTGTGCCAGAAAGTTTTTCTTGCCAGAGTCCATCCTTCAAGTCTTTAAATTGACCATTCACTCTTGCATGGAATACTGCTGTTATATATGGTCTGGTGCCCCCACTGTTTGTCTTAAGGTCCTCGACAAAATCCAGAGATGGATATGCAATGTGACTGGCCCTGATCTGGCATCTCATCTACAGTTGCTCTCTCACAGATGTGCTGTCACCTCCTTCTGCCTTTTCTACAAATGCTTTCATTGGTAACTGCTCTGATGAGCTACTTTTGCTAGTTCCTAGACTGCATGAATTTAAACGCACTTCTAGGCTGGCATCTTGGTCCCACCCTTTCACTATCGAAGCAGTTAAATGTAGCTGTCTATTCTACTCCAATAGCTTCATGTCTTGCACCTCCCATCTGTGGAATTCCCCTTCCTATTACTTGTTTCCCTGATAGCTATAATCTCCAACTATTCAAATGTAATGTCAATCAACATCTTCAGATGCCTTGATCTATTCCCTGTCCTTCTCTTCATCCTTTTCTCTATCAGGCCTCTTTACTCTTGCTCACACTCTCTGTAACCTCTTGTGTGCTAATGGCATCTCGCTTTGCTTGGGGTGAAATGCTTTAAAAAAAAAAAAAAACTGTACAAAATAACAGAAAACCACATCACTTGAGGACTACCAACAGCAGTAACAACTAGAATAGATAGCAAATGTAAGTTGAAGAGAAAATAATGGTAAATGATGATGTTAACATCCCACACCACTTCAAATTGAAGGTTCACAAGAAACCCATCAATACTGGAAAGAGCAATAAAAGCGATTTGAAAAAAAAATCGCTTTTATCACTGTTTCTAAAAAAAGATTTGAGAAACCTGTTTGTCTTTGTCATAAAAGCAGTTGCTGAAAGATCGTAAGTAAGATCAAACTGGTCTCACTACTAGTAGACCAACACTTTCCCTGCCGGACGACCATGGTGCCTCAATCAGCCAAAGAACTCCCTCGATCAGTTGCCTTCATTTAAATAGTTGAATGTCTCTGGGTTGTTTAGCCATAACTGCAATTGTTAGTCAACCTCATCCTCCCAGCTTAAGAATTCTTTATACAGGGAAATCTCTTTAAATCCCTTTTGTTTATGTATTTATAATCTTAATCAATCATAGGACCATAAATAAAAGTTATTTTTACACTTGTTAATTAGTGCTGTTGAAGTTAATCAAGTTTCAAGCATAGCCAGGACAGAGAGGAGTCCAACCTGATCATTGACAGTTCTTTACCGATATTTCTGCATATACTGAAACACAATATTGGGGTGCAGGATTTATTCAGAGTGATCTCACAAGAGATGGCTCAATGGACATGGACCAAAGTAAGAGTAGCATTCAGTGAAGCACACAACAACAGGTCCTTACAAGTTTTAAACAATTTTAATTATGAGTAAACAATCAGTTGTTTAAATTGTCATAGATTAATGTTTAAAAGAAGAAACTTTAAAATAAAACCAATTTGCGAACACTAGAAGATGGGTAATGTTTTAAATTTGTGCTTAAAGCACAACATTCACCAAAGGCATATGAAACTGAAGAATGAAAATCAAGCGTCTTGTTCACTTTTATATAAAACATTTTTTCTTATTATATCTCCTGATGAGAATATTAAATCTGTAAAGTATTTGTTTTATCTGTAATAAAAATTTACTTTTGAAAAGTATAAGGTCTCACCTCTCGAACTCCACTCGGACTGAATGAATTATAAGGGGGCACTAATTTTAATGAAGAATCTTCTCCTAATAAGTTTTTTTCATAAGGCTGTGATGTAAATAATGGTGATGTGCCACTTTTATCCAGAATTTGAACCTGAAAAAAAAAAAGAAACTAAAATGAAATAATGTCACATATATTTTATAATCAAATACATGAAAAATATGACATATATATATATATATATATATATATATATATATATATATATATATCAGACTATTAATGTGTACATGAATGAGAAAATGGCAGAAAAAATACTTCTCAATAGCACATTGTGTTCCAAGAAGGAAGATCTTTGGACTAATAGTAGTTTTATCAATTCTTTAATTGAACTTGACTTTTCTGTAAACGACAAAAATTTCTCTAAATAATGGGTTATTTGCTGCAAAAAATTTCATACAAAAATACGATGAATAAAATCAATAATCACTATCACTTTTAAAATACCATATTTTACAAATCAATCAGGTTTAATTTTTTTTTAATAATTATTTTATATTATTTCTTTCATACCAGTTTCCTTGTCATTTATGTTTTTATCACAAAATGCTTCAGATATTGTCCATCTGACCTTACTTAGATTATCTCGCAGAAATTTCTACATTACCTAACAGAGATTCTAATTTCCAGGGATGTAATTGGCATTTTTATGTTCTAAAGAAGGTTAAACTTTCCATTTAGAACTGCGTTTCTATTGCATGACATGCATACAACCATCTATAGTTTCTGCTCTCAGCTCTAAACTGGAATCAAAAGATGTGGACTTGATGGTATCCCTACAACAGTCCTTAAGAAATATGCTCTTGAATTGGCTCCTGTTCTCTTTAAATTCTAAAATAAATGGCTTGCTGCTTCTAGATATCCTGCTCATTAAAAATCCTCTTCTGTATTCCAGTCTTTAAGAACTTAAATGAACTATCCAATTCTTCTAACTACCGACCTATTGGACTTCTACCTCTTTTTGGCAACATACTAGAGGTTCTAATTAACTCTGAATTGGTTAAGCATATCACATTGCAGGGTTTTCTTTCAGAAAAAAAATATGGCTTGTACATCTCTAGGTCAATTGCTGTTGTAGTGACTGTTACTGCTGAATGAGTCTATAAAGCTTTAGATAAAAATAGTGAAGCTTAGGCTCTTGCTTTGGATATCTCAAAGGTATATAACAAGGTTTGGTATGCTGGTCTTCTTCACAAATTGAAAGGTTATGGTATTTCTGGATTAATTCATGAACTGATTCAATTTTTCTTATCAAATCACAAAATGAAACTTATCTTGAATGGCCACTCTTCTAGATCATTTTGCATTAATGTGGATATGTCTATCCTTGGACCTATGGTGTTCCGAATTTTCATCAGTCACCTTCCTGATGTCACAAATATTTATTCCTGTCTTAATGGTAAATTTAATTAGTTCAATATTGATAGCAAACCTCAAAAATGACCTACAATCTGTTGTTAACTGGGGCAAAGAATCTATCTTACACATTTATAAATCTATCATTCATCCATACACTAAATATTTCTGTCACATCTGGTGCTTCTGTTATGTATTTAGAGATTCTTCATAAAATACAAAGAAGAATATGATCTGACATCTTGGCTTTAATTGCTTTCCCACCACAGTAATGTAGCTTCCCTGTGCCTTTTCTACAAATATTATTATGATAATTGTTCTGATGAGCTTAACCTTTTGGTATCTCAACTTTACCAATTTAAGCAAAATATTAGATTATCAGCTAGTTCTTGTCATTTTACTATTTAAAAGCTAGATAGATGTAATTATAAATTCTATGCTAATGGTTTCTTATCTTGCATCTCTCACTTATGGAACATTCTTCTGGTTTCTTGCTTTCCATTCAGCTTCATTCTTCTATATGTAGCATATTCTCCAGACTTGTCATTTCAGATTATTGCATGTTATGCTCCATACATTATTTGTTGATCCAGAAGTTGCATGAATTCAAACAAAATTAAAATTGTTTATTGATGATGTAATATACAAATTGCTGAAAGGCGATGTAATATCATAAAGGAATAAAAGATTTTGCACCAAAAGTTCTGAAAATTTTAACAGCAATCATCACTTGAACTTTTGTGAATATTCAATCCCTCAATTGTTGAAAACTGGGTATAAAATTTACTGTGATACAACTCTGTTAACTTCTTTATTTCACTGGCTATTTTCATGAAATTTATCTTTTTTACTGAATATTTTATTTTTAATAATGATAAAACTTTTCTATGCTGCAACATAAAAAAAGAAAGTTGTATCTTCTTGAAAATCTCCAAGCAAAGTGTCCCTTCTAATTACTATCAGATTATGGTTGACAATACAAAAGTCCTCTGCCAAACCAACTTTAAAAGTAACAAACAATTCTGGAGGCTATCCACATCAGATGGCAGCAAGCCATAATCAATAATATTTGTTTTAATATCAGTGTATGTGCCTTTGAAACAAAATCATTTTAGTCACATGACTAAAATCTATTCCACCATAAAAGCATATGAAACTACTTTCATTTCAAACTTCATACTGTTAACAACATAAATGCTATACAGACTTCTACCTTCTTTCCTTGAAGATGACTGATAAAGTTTAAAAGTACCCATTACTCATAATTTTGGCATATTACCTGATATCAAAATATCAAATGACCTATTCAACATCAAAAGAAACTGACCAAAAGCTCAATGGACATTCTAAATCTGTTATATATATATATATATATATATATATATATATATATATATATATATATATATATATATGTGTGTGTGTGTGTGTGTGTGTGAATTAAATTAATCTTCAAACATGGATCTACAAATTTTAATAATTTTTAGTTATTGGGGTATTATTTTTCTTTCAAATTGAAAAAAATAAGTTACAAAAGTATTTTCTGAACAACTTCACACAAAAATGCTTTGTGTATCCATTTTTTACACCTGAATGAATTGCGTTAGTACATGATAAACGATAAATGCATCTATATATGTGCAGATCTATGTGACACAGAGCTACATTGTTTTCAACTGTATGTATAAATTTTAGTATAGATTGGATGAAAGAAAGAAAGAAAAGGAAAGCTAGTCCCTACTGTTGCAGTATGTAAACAAGTTAGCAGAATGTCATCACATTCACTAAAAATAATTTTTGTAATGTTGTATACTCAAATAAATAAGCAAAAGCTATGAGTAATTAATTGTAAGAATTTTAGTTTTCATTTGTATGACAAATGATCAAACACCCTGGTCATGGTAAACTGAAAAACTGATTAGTGAACAAGAAGTGTTCATATTTATAATAACTAGGTAGGCTCTGAAAAATCTAAAATTTAGAGTTTTTAATCACAAGCTTATTAACTAATATATATTTTTAAGTAATAAAAATATTGTTGAACATATTCTGAAGTTGAGCCTCCAAAATTCCATTTTAAGATATTTTACCATCTGCCAATCTAAAGAATACTGCATGTCTCGTATGATGTCATAGGTTGGTTAATATATATGAATACAAAGATTCAAATAACCGGAGGCTGTTAATGCACAAAAATTGAGTTACTTTCTGTGTTATGCATTTTCATTACTTAAATCTATATGCATTTTTCTACATTTCTGAAATGAGCCTCAATATTTATATATATATATATATATATATATATATATATAAGTGAACATTGAAGTCAACACCCAGCAGTGACATCCAGTTTTATATTTAAATACATTCAATCCCTGATATTGCTATTAACGCGTTAATTATCAAATTGAAAACATGAAAGAAAGCTGTTTTAGAAGTTTTATTCCTTTTTAGTACATATCTTTTGATAACCAAAAAATGCATTTATTAAGCATTGAACAAAACGTAACAGTTTTAAAATTTTCTAAGTTTTTCAAAGCATCTTCAAATTTGTAAACTAAGTATTTATTCAAACAAACATTTTTCTATTTAAAGAAAAAGCATCACCTAATAATTTCCAGAATAAAATAATTTAAAATTATGAAGATTAAAGTTTCCTTTTGTAAACATCTTAAGTTTGTTTATATTATTAAAGTTATTATTTAACTGTTATTCTATCTACATTCAAAAGGAACAAATATTTAACAATAGACAAATACCGTAATTCCCCATGTATAATACACATTTTTTTCCAAAAAATAATAAGCAAAATTAGAGGCACATATTATGCACAGCTATAAAAAAATCTTATAAAAAAATTATACATACCTAACAATACTTACCAATATAAAATAAAATAAGAATTATCATAAAACTAAATTAAAATAATATTATTCTATGTTTAAAATAATTTTTTAGGAAGAGTAGGAAATTCTGATCGTAATAAAATTGGAGAGGTACAATTTATAGGGTTTGATTAACAAACAATGGGATGCATATTATGCGTGAGTAGAAGCATTTTCCCACATTTTCAACACAATTTTAGGTGTGCGTATTATGGATGAAGGCATATTATACAAGGGGAATTACGGTAATGAATCTTCTTTTTTATGCAAGCGCAAGGTAGCCCCTGTGATACTTTCACATCATACAATTTGCATAAAATATGCTGGCCAGGAAATATAAATAAATATTACAGTGTTATCAGAATTAACAAAAAGAATAACTTTCAAGCAAGTTTATGGAAAACACTATAACCAAGGATTAAACTGGCTAGGACAGTTACTGATAACATATCAGTGAAGATTCAAAGAATTATTTTAACAATTTATCAAATGTCCAACTGATAACAGAATAAGCACATCAAGGCTAGTTTACAAGCAATACTAAGAGAAAAGCTTATATGAAGCATTTATATCATATAATAGGTTGTTATATAATTGGCAATTAGTGTGCCAGAAAGCATTTTGTAAAAGCTACAAGAGTCTATGATTCATCTAATAAAATTTATCAAGAAAGTATATAATATTAAGCACAACAGTTTGAATGGCTTACACAATTCAAGAAGCAATGACACTCAGTAAGAAAAAGTATATCATAAATTCTAACCACTGATATGTAGGGAATGTGATGCACAGAGCAAGGAGAGTGTCTGTCTCATGCCTATAAAGAATGTGCAGAAATAGTAAAAATAATTTGCTATTAAGCTTAGTTAATTTTAAATGAACTCATATTAGCTTATTAAAGAACTTCTCTATTATAAACTTGGGGAAAAAGATAAATTTATCTATTCTGTTAACAGTATAAGGTAAAATGAAAATTATACAAAAGTTATTTATGTCATTACAAAATACAAGTGAAAATGACTTAAATAACTTTCTTCATTTGTTTATGGAATCTATGTCTAAAGATATAAATTATTATTTAAATGGTTGGATCTTTCATTCAGATTCCATAAGCAAATGAAGATGCTTAAATATATTCTATTAAAAATTTTTAGCTTTATTTCTTTGTATAAAGAAGAAAAACATTGCTAGCTTTTGAAGTTTTTAAAGTTCAAATTTCAATGCCAAAATGTTGATTTAAAAAAAGTTAAATTTTTTCAGTACATTTTTCATTATAAAAAGCTTTTTATTATATTAGATAATGTTTTAATCTCTTCAGTGTGGCTAAAACCAATAGTAAAATTAAACATAAAACTAACTTTATTAATTCCCTTTTTTTCCATACTCTTCATGATCATAGAAATTAATCATACAAATAAAGAATTTAATCTTCAAAATTTAAATTGTTTCAGAAGTTCAATATCAAAAGAAAAATAATTTGTTATTTATCTCATATTTTCTTTTTTGTAAAGAAATGCATTTCCTATTTAACCATTTTTTAATATATTGTAAATATTTCATTACTTCTTACTTTTCATACTTCAAATCATGATTGGTTTTGGGACAGTAGTGTCATTGCACCATGATTTTTAAATTTAGAGTTATCCCATCAACACTTGAAAGTCCACTCTGTCCACATTTGTGGAGGCAGGAAAAGAAAGTGGATTAAGATTTTGCCAAGGATATGAGAAGGAAGTGAATATTATAGCTGTCTTCAAATGCACTTTTCAAAATGATTTGTAATATAAATACAAATATACAAATGATAATTTATAGATTCCCAACCAACCATTTAAATAATAATTTATATCTTTAGACATAAAATTAAAATATAAGCTTATCCTTTCTAAATATTGAAGGCATGTAAAAAATATTTACCTTATTTGGCATTGAAGTATTCGGATATGACAATAGCACCTTGTATGGAGTTCTGATGACTTTATGTAAACCATTTTCTTTCCATGTGTTGTAAAGTTCATCCACCAAATCTTTTTCATTTTCAGTGCCTGTCAATCTTGGTTTGTATGTGTAATTCCTGAAATTTTTTAAAAAATTTACAAAATTGTAATGAATAAATCAACTGTTTTTCATGGGTTTATAATTCAAACTTTCTTAGTATACTCTTCTCACATAATAAAAATTTGGTACAAAATTTTTAACTTTCAGTGCTTTTCAGCAGTTTAATGAATACAGTTGTAATGTACAATAAGTGAGTTTCTATTGATATCAAAGTCTTTTGTTTCTCATGACTTTATAGTTTTATTATGTTTGGTATGACTTTTGAAAAATTAACCTAGTATTGAAAAGGTTAAAATAAATTCAGGCAGCTGAGATGTAACATTTTTGCAACATAATTTATAAATATAAAATCAAAAAGTACCATTCATTTTGGAAATTTTTAATCTTATATTTAAATATAATATGCAGAATATATCAGTATTTGCTTTTTTCTAATTCTATCCACAAAGATATAAAATAATTGCAAAATTTCTATTGAAACTATTCACTTCAAATAAGAAAATACTATGATTGACAATCGTTAATGTGACTAATTTAAATTTAATCAAATACATTTTTCCTAATATAAGAAATCTTAAAACAAAAACCTTAAGACATGAAGATAAAGAGAATTTTTTAGTATTTAACAGTAATATCTAGAACAAATAAAACATGGATTTGGCATAAATGAGCAAGTATCTGCAATAAAGACAATTATACAGAATTGTCTTTATTGCAAATCCTAGAGAATTATTCAATTATTTCATTGCAGATTAAAAACTATATGAATTGTAATAAAATGCACCTGTTTTGTTAACTGATTGCTTTTTATTGTCATAAAAGTTACCAAAAAAACAGTGTTCCAAGAGTTGACCTGGAAGTGTTAATAAAAGTATCTTTGCTGAATACTATGAATGATACAGATGAATTAAAAGTGGCTGCAAATATTTATTGAAAATGTATTTTTAAAACTTTTGGAAGGACACACTCTCACTTGTGTCCTTCAAAATGTTTTTGAAAATTTTTTTTGTAAATTAAAAAATATAAATTTTAATCATAAAACATTGACTCTTTTAAATATATGTGCCTGTAGTTGTTACTATTGTAGTCATGTGATTGAAGTCTGAGCTTGATTACACCAGTTTCCTTGCTGCTGTTACAGTGTAAACATGGTCACTCTGCTAGCAGTGTTTGCCAAAGAAAAACAAAAAGCAGTGATCCAATGGTCAGAAGAAATGTCAGGAGCTGAAATTCATCAAAGTCTTTTAACACAATACAGTGACAGTGAACTACTGCATAGAAGTGTGCATGAGTGACTTAAGAAGTTTAAAAGTGGTCAGGCAAGCATGATGCAATAAGAAGGAACAAGCTGGCCGATAACTTCCACCACTGATGAGAAGATTCAGCAAGCACAAGAGATGGTAATGGTGAACTAGCAAGTATATTATCAATGAGATGGCATGTTCTCTGCAGATTCATATCACTGCTCTTTGTTTATATATATATATGTTTAAACAAAATAACGTTACAATTGAAAACGCTTTACCAACAAATTTGAAATACATTACTTTACAATTAATAAATAAGAAAATGTGAAAGAATTAAAATCTCATCAAATGTTATTAAAAGAATCTTTGAATATAAATAATAATAAATAATGAAACCGGCAATAATGAGCTAATAGTCAAAGAAAGATAAACAAAATAAACATTACAATTCTAAAAGCTTTACTCTAGTTTCAAAAAATATTACATTCCAATTTAAATAGATTAGAATATAGAATTATTCATACCACTATAGAATAAATAAAACAAATACAATGCATTATGTTAAGTCTTGGCAAAATATTCTTAATAAATTACATATACAACACTTATTTTAAAATAAAAATCATTGTATGCCACAACTTATCTTTGGAATATTTTGTCAAAATTAGATGTTCCAGAAAAAATGCTCCACATCATTATCTCCTTTCACGGAGGAATGAAAGCTTTTGTAATATCAAGAAGTGAGCAATCAGACACCTTTTTCATCTCCAACATTACAAAGCAAGGTTGCGTTCTTGCTCCCCTCCTCTTTACATTTTTCTTTTCTGCTATGATTGAAAAAGCATTCTCTGACTTAAGTAAAGGAATCAATGCTGAATTCGGAACAAGTGGAGGTCTATACAATCAGCAGCATTTTAAAGCACAACTGAAACTTGGTCTGCAGCTGGTACATGATCTTCTCTTTGCAGATGCTGCTGCTCTATTAGCACACAGTCTAGAAGACATTCAAATTATCCTTGATAAATTCTCTGAAACAGCAAAACTCACTATCAACATAAAGAAGACAGAACTAATGTACCAGCCAGGCAATCCATCTCTCATAAATCCTTCCATATTCATTGATGGTCCAGTATTAAAACTGTTCAGGCGTTCACATATCTTGGATCAACAGTCTCTTCTGATGGAAAATGAACAGAGAAATCCAATTCAGAATAACCAAAGCCAGCACAGCATTTGGTAAACTTAAACATAGGTTATGGAACACCAAAGACGTGTCTCTCAGGGGAAAGATCAACAGATACAGATCAGTCGTTCTCTCAACCTTTCTCTATGGTGCTGAAACTTGGACCCTGTACCTCAAGCACATAAATCAACCCAATGCCTTTCACATGTACAGTCATCATGCCATATTATGATATAAAATAGGATGACAGGGTCAAGAATAGTGCAATACTGAAGAAATGAACAGCATCACAGGCATTGAAATCATTGTAGCAAAGATACAACTTTTATACTATCTTTTGATATTATATAACTGAAGAAAGGTATTTCAGATGCCCATACCCTCAGTTTATCAGGATTAAACTTGCAGTTCTTTTCCCAAGCTTTTCCAAGATGTTCATTGAGTGTCGCATCATAATCACTGCCATCTTCTTCAAATCTATACACAATGGTACCATTTAATATTGATAGAATGTTCTTGATGTCACCAAAATTCTCAAACATTGCTCTCTGGAATTCACCTTGTGCACATTTCACCCACATTGGAAGTCTGTTGAAGAAAAATCATCCAAATGGCGTGGTGAAAGTCATCAGTTCCGTTGGCTGTTGATCTGGCTTCATCTGCCAACATCCAGATTTCACATTGACAGTTGTAAACCACTTAGCTCCATGTAGTCTAGAGACTATATCCTCAAATGTGGGTGTTACAAAGTGGATTCTTTGCATGGCTTTATTTAAGTCTTTTGGGTCTAGGCATAACTTAACTGATTCGTTCACCTTGGAGACACATACGAATGACTTTACCCATGAGGTGGGTTTTACGATGGGTGATATGATGACCTACTTTTCAAGGGTCGTCCAATTCAGCTTTGAATTTGTCCCTCAGTAATACTGGGACTCTGAATGGTAGGTGGACAAGTGGTGGTACTTTGGGGCTTGTGTTTATTGCATATTCCCCTGGTAGGCATCCTATCCTAACAAATATGTTAGAGAATTCTTTTAGGATCTGTTCCTGAGTTTTGAGGTTTTGTTTAGGTGGTATTTCTTCTGCTTTTTTACTGTTCAGTCTTTTCCAACCTTTCCAGGATTCCACTATGTTAGAGTTAATGTCACCAAGCTGAGTTTTCTGGATGTCTGTAACCCTACCAGCATTGGTTTGTTTGTTTTTACCACGTTGAATGTGGTACTGGTGAATGTGTCTCTGTGCCCGACTTCGAGGAGATATGTGCCTTCTTGTTTTATTGCATTACCCCCAAATGCAAATAGACATACTGGAGTCTTTTCTCATTGCTATACATGCTGTAGTTTACTGAATACCTCAAGTGGTAGGAGGTTGCTCATGGCTCCAGAATCAATTCTGGAATTTACCTCCACCTGTTTTGTTTTGTTTCACATTTTCAGTTTTATGTATGCTTCTTTTGCACTATTAGGTAGTTCTCCTGTGTCTGTGTCTTCTGTTTTCACCATGTGGATATACATGTTGTTGGTGTATCCGTCATCACTGCTGCTCTGTTGTGTCACCGTATGCATGTTCTGGCACCTCGTCTTTTTTTTGGTAATGATGTAACTTATTAGTTATCTTTGTTTCTATTCTTTTTTCACTTGAGAGCCAAAATGCTTGCACTTCATGCACATTTTACCCTTTGCTGGGCACTGTCCAGCCTCATATATCTGCATTTTCTCATGCTTTTATGTGCATGGTTATTGTTTCTGTCGGAGCATGAATAGCCTACAGTTGTCTGATCGTAGCTTCATCTGTTTCTGCTACTTTTAGAGCTGACACAATTGTTAAATCCCTTCCTTCATTTAGTAGGGCTTTTTGCATTGTTTTGTGGTTTATTTGGAATATAAAGTGATCTACCAATATGGTCTTCTCAAATTCATAGTCATATTCGCATCACTCTATTTGTTGCTGGAGTTGCTTTAGGAAGGTGTGTGCGAACTGAGTGGTGTTATGGAGTGGTTTCACAGTGGAAGCTTGTATTTGTACTAAGTCAGTCCTAAAATAGGTTTGACATACAAAACATTAGGAACTTGATATAATAGGTAATGACGCAGAGTAATCTAATGGTCGTCCGACATCGGTTGACTGACCCACTGAGCGACTCCCTCGTTACTCTTACTACTCCTACTTATTATAGGTGGGAGAGTCTATTAACTATAGAATAGGTGAGTTCCACTATAACATCCCCCCCCTAAAACTTTACTCCGTAGGAGCAAACAGTTTTCTTTATTTATTTTTCATTTTTTACAGGAAATATGAAAAAAAAAAAACAAGAAAAAAAAAATTCATTTTTTTTTTAAGCAACATCATAACGTATCTCCTACGTTTTTTTGATCCACTTTTAAATTCTTTTTTCTCCTGGATCGGCATACCTCAGGTAAAATTGTTGCAGGTGTTGTTAGATCAAATGAAAATCACCTCCATCGGCGTTTCTTCTGCAGGACCGCTGTAACTCATGTCTGAAAAACGTTGTCTGATCTGGTTACTGCACGTAAATTTTTCACCTCTCACCAAGTACATCATATTGCCAATCTGCTTTTCTATTTTTTGGTACCTCCATAGAGTTACCAGAAACAACCATCCGCTTTAAGCTTCTTAAGGATGGTGTTACAATTTCTGTAGGTTCTTCTAGTGGTTCTATTTGTTCAGCCTGTAGCTTTACTTCGGTTGTTCTTGTGCTTCTTAACGTTTTCTGTGCTGACTTCAGTTGACTTAAATCATTTAATAATACTGCATGTCCTTGGCTGCGAGTAACTCACTCCCCAGTTTTTCTTGGTGCCAGCTTCATCTTTACTTTCTGAAGCTTGTTTTTCACGTATATCATCGGTGTTACCCATTCAACTTTTTTAAATACACCAGTTTTCTCTAATCTGTCCAATTCTTTATCTATCTGTTCAACACATTCCTTTTCTTTTTGAATACCGTCTGAGCATTCTCTTTTAGCTGGAATTTTGCCTCCATCTTGGTACATGTTCCAAAACCTGGAGAAAAAACAGTAGGAAATGTTCCCTTAAGTTTCTTTACTAATTTCTGGGCTTCATAGTTTAAATTTTCTACTTTGTAACAGAAAGAATTTATCGGTAGATCCCATAATTGAAATTCTGTTATCCAATTCGTACCAAGTAAGTTTGTGGTATTTTCTATGACAAATAGTTTAGCTTTTCACGTTTTTTTATTTAACGTGACGTTTGTAACAAATTCTCCAATAAATTGTATTTTTTCTCCTGTCACTGAACTTGCGATTTTATTTATTTTCATTAAAGTTGGTTTTCCCAAACTTCTTCCACGTATGCAAATTTATGATAGATAGGTTGGAACCAGTGTCGAGTTGCATTTTTATTTTTTATTACTTATTTCGACGGTAACAAATTTTCTGGTTATTCCACCATTCACCTCATCGGACTTTAATTTTCTTATTTTATTGTCTTTATTTTTTGACCTGCAGTGTGAGCTTTTATGACCCACTCTTTAACAGTTGAAACATTTTTTATTCCTAAGATTGCAATATCTGTACCAGTGAAGTTCACCACAAGCAAAACATGGCTTCGGAAGTTTTTGTTTATTTTTCTCTGGTATTTCACTTTTTGTTTGATAATAAGCAATTTTAGAATTCTTTTTGGTAGACTGACTTTCTTTTTTGTAGCATATTTTCCTTACATGCAAAACGCCAGACTGTTCTATCTTTTTTTAATCTTTCTTTACGCTAACGTATCTTGTGCAGTCTTCTGCCAACTTCTGTATCAAAATCCTTGGTTCGTTTTCTAATTTTGACAGCACTAATTTTCTCAACTCTGCGTCTCTTTCCAATACCAGCCCTTGAACAAACACTAAGCACTTAAAATTGTCAGTGCTTAACTATGCTACCTTGAATTCTTCACGATGCTTATTCACATTGGCTGCGTACGTTATATAGTCTTGTTCATCATCTTTCATCAGATTCAAACATTTCCACCTCTTGTGAAACAAAGATGTCTTTTAACTAAATAATTCACTTAATATATTTACCGCCTCGGTAAATGTCAACTCACTAGTTTTTTCAGTAAAATGTAGTTTACCAATTTGTTATGCACAGCAGTTCCTAACTTGCTTAAAAGAAGTCTAACCTTCTTTCCTTCAGACCACGAGTGGCAGTCCTCGTTATACACGTCCATATATTTTCTATAATACTCCTCAAAAGTTATCTCTTCATCTGGACTGTGCGTGAATATTTCAATTGAATTCCATATTGTATTTTCTGGGAAAGAATCATTTTGTAGATTTTTCTCTTTCCTCTTCTCAGTTATTTCCAGAATTTTGTTTTGAAACTCCCTATGCATCTGTTCCATTTTTTGTTGAAACTGCATTTGTCTATTAAATGTTTCCACCTATAGTTGTATCTGGAATGTCTTCTGTTGCACTAATATTGTTATCTGTTGTTCTGTCTGGAACTTAAAAAATTCCTGGAATATATTTTTGCATTCCTCCATCTTCGCAAAAGTTTACACAATGCTTAAATATTGTAGAGGGGGGGGGGGTCCTACGAATTTGCAATTCATGACCTATTTGAGCAAACAGTCTTATCGAGAGAAAAAAAAAATTCTTCTCTCAGTTGAGAAGACAGATTTTTCCGTCACTAAGTTGACGTCTTGTCTTTTGAAAAACTTTGCCAAGTTTTTTTTTTTTTTTTAAATGTGAATCCGAGATTTTGTCGCCGAAATAATTGTGACGAGCAAATTTTTTCATTTTCCTCCGTATGAGTACGAATTTCGTCAACAAATGTTGTGGCGAGCGAATTTTTTTTTTCTTCCACCGTATGAATCCGAATCCCTTCGCCAAATTATACTGTAGCGAACGAAATTTTTTTTTTTCCGTATGAGTTCGAATTCCTAGTTGCCAAATTTGTTATGTGGCGAACGGATTTTTTTTTCCTCCGTATGAGTTCAAATCCTCGTGGCCAAATTTGTTATGGAGTGTGAATTTTTTTTTTTTCTCTTCCACCATATGAATCCGAATACCTCGTTGCCAAGTTTGTTATGGAGTGGTTTCACAGTGGAGGCTTGTATTTATACTAAGTCGGTCCAAAAATGGGTCTGACGTACAAAACGTTAGGAACTTGATATAATAGGTAATGACACAGAGTAATCTAGTTGTGGTGGCTGATACTTTAGTACCCGACTAACAGTCATCTGGCATCGACTGACTGACCCACTGAGCAACTCCCTCATTACTCTTACTACTCCTACTTATTATGTGGGAGAGTCTATTAACTATAGAATAGGTGTGTTCCACTATAACAAGTGGCCTGTTGAAATGTAACATTGCTTTTTGTGAAAATTTGTCCATTTCCTTCCCTAGGTTGGGACTATTCCAGTCAATACTTGGTGGTGGAGCATGAGAGGTTGCTATGTTGAGGTGTAAGTGTAAAAAATTCAACAAGAATTTTGAAACTTCTTAATGTACATAGACACACATGTGCCGTTGTCATGTACTTGTTTAAAGTATGTTCATTTCAGTCAACAAGAAACTTCCTTTTTAAAAAAAAAAAAAAAAAAAAAATCCTGTTATGCAAGGTCCATGTTCTGTTTACTTTTTTTTAAATCCTTTACTTCTGAACCATGTTTAGTTTTCGGGTTACCTTAAGTCACAGAGACAAGACAACAAGCAAAACTATACACATGTTTATTCCATGATGGTTAGCAGTAGAAGAGGGTTAGTTATTATTAGCAACTAAGAGATTTAATTGCTACTACTTCCAGAGAAGTCTATAAAGGGAGATTACTAGGTAATATAACAAGAAGTATTATAAAGATGTTAAAAGGGAGCTACACTAAGATAGGCAAAAATCAAAAAGATTTCAAAAACTCTAGAATGAGATGTGTCTTGACCCTAGAATAATTGCCAAGACATCAATCTAGACTAAGATGATACTGGAAATATCAATTTGTCAGATGTGTTGAAACTAGAGCTCTTTTGCCATAAATATGCTGCTTATGTTTGGAAAATGAAAGGAGAATTGTATAGCCCAAAGAACACTACCCTCATAGTAAAACACAATGGTGGAGTTATAATGCAGTGTACCTGGAATTGGGAGTCTTGTGAGAATTGAAGGAACTATGAAGAAAGACAATGAAAAGATTTTGGAAGGAAATCTAAAGCAGTCAGCAGCAAAACTTGGTTTTGGCTGTCGTTTTACCTTCCAACTTGACAATAACTTAAAGCATATATTGTTTCTGGTGAAGAACTACCTCCAGAAGGCCTAAGTGAATGTTACTGACTGGCTTGAACAAAGCCCTGACTTATAACTCATAGAATATATGGGAAGGGAACTGAAAATCAGTTTCTGCATCAGAAGACCATAAATCCAGTGGGTGTTTGAAAGATTTGCCAAAGAAAAATGGGCTGATATTCCTCAGGAAACATACCTAAAACTTGTTGAAATCTATATGAAACGGTTGCAGCAAGAATGTTAGACAATTAACTATTAGCATCAAGGATAGGAGGTAATCATTTTAACTTTGTTTTTTTTTATTTTTGTGAATTAATTTTGTTTCTGTGTACAAAGTGAAATAATATAAGCTTCCTAAATCAACCTAGTATATTTAGAAATGCAGTGTTAAAATTTCCTTGCTCTGCTAAATGACACTTGTAAATAATTTGACTTGAATTTACATAGGTGGAGTTAATAATTTTGTCCTCAACTGTAAATGTCTCAAAATAAATGGTTCTAAAAAAAAAGAAAAAACCTATTCAGAAGTTGCAACTCTCGCGTTTGGGTAGAGAAAGAATAAACTTGTTCTAAATGACTATACATTAATTTGGTTTTGAACTAATGATTAGAAAATAAATGAGGGTGCCAAACTAATTCATATAATACTAGCAGCATGGCCTGGCGTTGCCCGTGCTTGATTCAAAAATCGTACGACTCGTACAGCAATCACTTGACTTAAAATATTTTTGCCCTTCCTTGCCTTTAAAGGAGTGTCCTTTGCCGTGCTGATGTTGCTACATGCCTTACTTCTTGCCTATCTCACACTACAAATTTTTTCTAAGCTCTTTACTAAACATTAAATCTGTTACGAAAAAAGAACTAAACAAAATGAACACAAAATGATCAGCTTTAAAAAAGGACTCGTAACTGGAAAAACCGAATGAAAAAAGAATGTTAACAACAAATACTTTTTCACACCCAACCCAGTTCTGCGGAATCAGAATCAACATTGAGTTTAAGCAAGCGAATGAGCCAAGTGGAGTAAAGTGCCATGCAGATTTAAATTTTTCTCACTTGTGATGAATGCAGCTATCGATTTTTTTTTGCATGCTAGCATGCTAGTTAACATTCGTGTCAGTCATCTGTTAGCTCTCACGCTGGCCAATAGAATCTTCCTGCCTATTTGTGGCAGCCAGCTATAGGCTCTCACTCTAGCCAGTAGAAAATGGCTGCAAACTACATGAAAACTGCCGTAGAAGCATGAAAAAATTGATTATTTCCACTATCGATGGGAGTTGGGAAATGCAAAGTCGGTCTTGGCCTTTCCACTAACTTGGAGCATGTGCATGTAAATTTTGGTGCAAATCAGTTGAAAATTGTGGCAGTGCATTTGTTACACACACACACATCCAGCCTTTTATTTATTTTATATATATATATATATATATATATATATATATATATATATATATATATATAAAATATACATATAACTAGATGACATACCCAGTAATTCTCAGGAAAATGGAAGTTATCCCCAGTTCCTGTTTTCATATCCCTTCCTCGGCTATACAAAAGTAACAATCATTGAAAAGAGCTTTTGTGTGCTCACAGAGAATACCCAACTGCTGTTTCTAGGATTTGGGGAGGAAATACCAATAAGTTATTAATACCAAAATCATAAAGCAACTTATGTAATAACAGGCAAATCTGTTATCCGAAAGTAACAATTCAAAGTAAGTGGCTTTTGCATGTTTATAGAGAATATAGCGCTTAGGAGGGCTAGTGTTAAAATAAATTTACAATAGATGTACAAATAGACTGACATATAGTTTCACAAGAGACTTGTAAATACATTTATATAACATAGATTAACAAAAGATTTACAGCACTGAAAATAGTACAGTTAAATCATAAACACCTGATGATTGAGTACTTCTTATCAAGTTTGGAGAGCCTCTTGACAAACAACATTTTTGGTCTTTCTGTGTGGGGTATAAATAAACAAATGGTTGTGATTTTCAACTCATGAACATCCCACATAAAGTTGGCTATGGGAGAAAACTGGTTCTGCAAGTTTAAGGCCTACTGCAGCCAAGGACCACCCCTGAGCTTTGTTAATGCTAATTGCAAAAATCAATTTCACCAGGAATGTCATCCACTTGAACTGGAAAGGCATATGCGAGGGAATAAGTGGAACTTTAGGAATAAATACAGCTTCACTGCTTACTTTGCCAGTCAGAATTGTCACCTCCAAGATTGTTGGCATCATCTTCTTAATTGTAAGTGATGTGCCATTGCAAAGCTTCAGTGGATTCAATTTTCTAGCACCATCACTGGTGCTCCAGTCTTGAGGTGAAAATTGTGAGGTGGGAGGCCTGATGGTGTTAGGCTATTGAAAAATTCAACTGGATAATTCACAGCTTGATTGGCATTTAGTACAGCATCAGTAAAATTGTAGCTGTGACACTCACTGTTCCAGAAGTTTGATGTTCAAATTATGAACTGTCATATTTTTTGGAGCTAAAATGGTATGACTTCTCAGCCTGTAAACTGATTCCTCAGGTTAGGAAAACACCCTAGTTCCTTTGAATCCAATACCATATGTCCAAAAGACAAACTGACCTGGCCATCCTGCTCAACAACCAAAGCGCCATTACCAACATCCAATAGTTGCTTAAAAAAGTACCAGCTTCCTCATCACCACTGAGCTGCACTCTGTGAGTCTCAGCTTTTTCACACTGCTCCACAGGTAGGAAGACTTTATACTGATGTTTACCTTGTCAGCTCTTATCCTTTTTGGAATCACTGGAAGGGTTTTTATCTAAAGTCTCTCACAAGCAAGAGCCATGTGTTGTGTCTAAGATCTTGAAATGCCATGTAAAGAGCCTCAAAAGAACCCTTATGGCTTATTGTCGCCTTATCCCAGATCAATTTGCAGTCACTGAGGAGATTGCGTTTTATCTGCTGATTGGGGTGCACAGTATACACCCACCTGATAGTTCTACTCCTTGCTTACACCTGTTCCATCTATTGTGTGCCCAGGTGTAGTAGACAGGAACCTCAACATACAGCAGTGTTCAGGCAAACAGGTCACTTTGACATAATTTGAAAAAAATTGCCAAAGTGGTTTCTGGTGTATTCTCAATTACGTTTCAAGTAGTATATACATAGCAGTATATTCTACATAGTGACATTTTCAAGATGAACAGCTAGATTCATCACTGTTGGATGCCACTCGTCAATTTTGAAGCCCAGAAGGGGCTATATTGCCTCGTTACAGGAAATATATCTGACCAACTGACAGATTACATATTGTATATTAATAGGAATACACCCGCTCATGGCAGAGGGCTGCTGAGTATTTTGGAATTTTTTTCTGGAATTGTTCATTCCTGGTAGATCTTCTAATATCAAAGGGTGGAATACGTACTTACAAAAGTGAGGGAAAGAAAAAGACTCTAAATTAATTCAGCTGATAAAAAAAAAATTCTATAGATTATACATACCAATTTCAATATTGAATGGAGTGAAAGGTTTAAAAAACAATTCTTTATTTAATTTTTGATTTCAGTTTTGCTTTATGTTGCGATTCAAATAGATAACATATAATTAAACAGCAGTAATCAAATGTAAAACTTAATGGGGAAGGGTATGTGCCTCATGCTGATTAAGGATATTTGGATTTTTAAGAAAGATGTCTATTTCCACAGCTAGATTTTTTTACACAGACTGCATATAGCATGAAAATGCCCTTCAAACAGGTTGTCATTCTACAGACAATAACAACCACAATATACTTTTTTAAGGGTAGGTTAAAATATGAGCTTAGGTAAAGTTTCTATTCACAAATAAGCTCAATTTAATGTTATTTTATGTTTAAATTACCAAATGGATCAAGCCAATTTCTTTGTATTTAATAAATTTGAACCTGGTGA
Source organism: Acanthosepion pharaonis (assembly GCA_903632075.3). Taxonomy (NCBI): domain Eukaryota; kingdom Metazoa; phylum Mollusca; class Cephalopoda; order Sepiida; family Sepiidae; genus Acanthosepion; species Acanthosepion pharaonis. The sequence goes on from CAHIKZ030004884.1 coordinate 157,859, forward strand.
ATTTAATGATGTACATGATGAAATTTGAAGCAAATTAAATTTTGCAAAGTAAACACACCATGGAAACCATATTCAAAGAAAGACTGTGCTGAATTAATGTGTTAAATAAAGACTGGATGTTAGTTTAACATATATGCAACGTTTCATCAATATTGGTTCACAGGTTTAGGCAGCAACTTGATTCAGACAAATAGACAGAAACTGCCATTTATATATATAGATAATACACATATAATATATAGTTTAATAAAAAGATCATAAGTAAGATTCATGCAGAAGAAAAACTAAAACTGTTTTTGAGATTTGTGATATATGATGAATAATTGAGATAATCACCATATCTTTAAATGGGATTATAGAGCATGATTTTATTTTATATTATTTAAATAGTTTTACTTACCGAAGGTTTCTTTTAATATTTTCTTTATCTATTTGTTCTATTATTTTAGCTGCGTCATTCCTGAAGAGAAAAAGCAAAGAATGAATATTATGTATATAAATAAAACATTTCTGAAAAGTATGAAAATAATTTGTAAACAGTAAAATTTCTTAGCATTTCACTGCTTATTGCCTTTTATAAGATTATGTATAAGTAAATAAATGATACAAAAATATACAATAAATGATACTAATATAGTGATTATGAAAATAATAATAATAATACCTTTCTTGTTTTACAAAGATTATAAATGTAGGGAAATGGTTTTAATCATTTGATAAAAACATAGAAAGTGTAAAATTGATAGTCTAGATATCATGTTTATACAGAAGAAATTTCCCAAAAGAACTTTATGTGATCTCCACGACTAAACAAGTTTTGCAGGCCTTCAGATTTTTGTGTCATGCTGTAATCTATTAGCATATGACCCAGATAATTAAGTATCCATACCTACTTAATTCTAACATCTCCAATATTATCTCCAATATATAACTCACACTTTGAACTGTCCCTTTGGTAAAAATCATGTATTTCATTTTCTTGCAGTTAATGGTTAGTCCTTTCTTCTTGTTTTTACTGTCTACACTGTCTAATAATTTTTTCAATTTTCCCCTGAATCTGCCATCAATACAGTGTTGTTTGTATAGCATTTTCTTTTTTTTTTTTTTTACTAATGTTCATCCAATAGCAAATCAAGAGCAACTCAATTCAAAGTGTTATAAAATGAGGCTGTTGTATGAGAATAAGAGAAAGAAGTAAGAAGTGCTGTTTATGAGGTTATGTCAGAAAGATAATGGTTAACCCTAAACCAAAAAGGTTAAGATTGTAGTGAATGGGAAAACATCCTCTTGGGAGTCTGTTCCACAAAGTAGTGGTTTTTAAGAAGCAGCTGTCTAAGTGGAACTTCCTTCTTATTAAGGAAATGAGGATGATTTGTTACTGTATATGATGGGTTTTAGCTGTGAAAGTAATTACTGGAGTAACTAAGATATATAGCTTGTTAGAATATTTGGCATAGAAATAGTGACAGAACAGTGAGAGTTTTCCAATGTTTCATCTGTGGGAAAAGAGCTGTAGGGTGGAAAATAATTAATCACCCACAATGTTGTGTAGATGCTTTTGAAGTCTATCAAGACTGGTGCATTGTAGCCCAGATATGGCAGCAATACTCTTTTAAAGATAAAGTATGGCAGGAAGAGTCAAATATCTCCTACAATGGAATGACAAGAGAATTACCATTTTTCCAGTATCTTATGGGGTGGATTGTATATATGAGTCATTTTAAGGTCTAGGTGAGCTTGAGTCCCAATTGAATGTTATAAGCCAGTCCTTCCCACATTGAGCTGCCAGAGCTTGGTCAGAGGAGAGACCATCTGCCAAGCTTTGGTCATCTAGAATTTTGGAGATGCACTCATACACTGCTGTATCATCTGCATAGATATTCAACAATGATCTGAATATGTTGCTAGGCAGATCATTGATATAAAGCAGAAAGAGAGTAGGATCAAGAAGAGTCTTGGGGAACATCTGCACTAGTTTCATGAGCTTCAGGAGACTGGATGTTAAAATTATTTTCACCAATAATATGTGCTGGTAAATCTTCTAGCCCTCTCAGAATTATCTCACTGAAATAAATCCATTGAGAAAACACATCTTTAGCCTGTTGGTTGGGGTCAAGAATATGCTAACTGCATCCTTGTCACCAGGTGTAATACCCTACCAAAAGAGTCATCTGTTTGCTATATTTATGTCAACTTTTTGGACTCACATGCAAAATACACCTACATTTACCATTTTTAAATCTCATACAAACTAGACTTATATCTACTGTGTTGACTCTCATATAAACAAGAACTGTGTCTACCTATCTATTGTTTATTAAATGACAGAAGTCATTATTAAATAACATAGAAAAAGTTGATATACCAGTTGATATACCATAAAAGAAAAATTAATATTTATATCAAATTTTTATAATTAAGAATGAATCTTTCTTAGATTTACTAAAAGAGCTCATAGGTTTTGCTTTTTCTACTAGAAATCTATTTTGATACTAAAGGGCACTTGAACTTAGATAATTTTTTTTTTTTCATTTGGTATATATTAACATGTAATATTGGTTCAATGTAATAATCTGAAATATTCTCTTACCGAAGTTTTCTTTTATGTATATTTAAATGTTATTCAAGAATTTTAAAGGGAAAAAACTCTTATTTAACTCATATTTATTACAACGTTTCAGCTGTTGTACACTCCGGCCTTCTTCAGGTGGTTGGAATGTCAAACTGAACCCTTTATTTCACTGCTCTAGTTCCACGTGCCATGTTATCTTCCCTCTGAAAATTCTCCATTGCCTTAACCAGGTATTGAACACACACTCTTTGGGTCCTGTCACTTTATCCACTGTGCCATGTGTCCTTGAGGACATCTGGATATGAATTTCTGGGTATTATAAACCTAATGTCTTCAGCAACCATTTTTACCAGTGATCATATTGCAATTTTGCTGTTATCATTGCATGTTTTTACCAGAGTTCATATTGCAACTTTGTTGTTGTTATCGCTTTTCTCTGGCACTCCTTATTACTGGTTCCCATATTGTATTTATTTCTATGCTTGGTCGGCTCAGGAGATTTTTGTGGCCTAGCATATGTGCTGATTCCTTAAGTTTATGAATTTTCCAATGGTGTTCCTTGTCTATGATCTCAACCTGATCCCACAGAGGGCGGTGATCTCCCTTCTCTCTCCATATGTGGTCAGCCACGCCTGATTTTTCCACTTCCCCTCATGTTACAGCTTTCTGGTGCTCTTGAAGCCTTACCTTGAGTGGGTGGCCTGTCTCTCCTTTATATTTCTTTCTGCAGCTGCATGGGATAGCGTACACACAGTCTTTAGTTATGTTCTCCTCTATGGGGGGGGGTCTTATCTGCGAAGTGTTGTCAAGCTTTTGAAGGTTGTTCTGATGTTATCTCGACTAATGTCTCTTATGACTTTTGCTCAGTGTTGTAAGCAGCAGACGATCCCTTTCTTTACACTGTATGGATGGTGGGAGTTGAAATTGAGGTACTGTCCGGTGAATGTCGGTTTACGGTATACGGATGTCTTAAACCCATGCTCTGTTCGAGATATTAGTACATCCAGGAATGGGAGTGTGTTGTTACTTTCTTTCTCCATTCCTGAACATCTTCCTGGTGTAGCCAGAGTATGAAGGTGTCATCTACGTACCGTAACCATATAGTTGGCTTTAGAGATATAGATTCTAATGCCATTTCCTCAAAGTATTCCATGTATATATTCGCCATTGCTGGTGATAATGGCGAGCCCATTGCTAAGCCTTCATCCTGTCGATATATGTGTGAACCCATTCCGAAGTGTGTTGTTTGTGTACAGAAAGTCTACATCTCCATCAGATTATCTATTGGAATACTGGTCTGTTCTTCTAGGGTTGAGTCAGAGGCCAATCTGTCTCTGACTACTGAGAGTGCGTCCTCTGTGGGTACCTTGGTGTCCAAGCTCACCATCTGGTTGGATAGGATGGGAGCATTGATTATTTCCACAAAGTGAGCAGAGTTTTGGACATATGAAGGAGACTTTCCGATCAATGAGTCAATTATATCTACAAGGGAGCAACTCAGAGGGTGGCACACAGAGCCTTGGCAACTAACAATCGGCCTGAGTGAAATACCGTCTTTGTGAATCTTAGGGAGACCTTATATATGAGGTAGCTTGGTGTAACGCTGCGATAACTGCCTATACGTCTTAGGTGCAAAGTGATACTTGTTCTTGATTAGTATCTGTGACAGTTTGCATTCCATTTTCATAGTAGGATCCTTTTTTCCTTTGCTGTAGCTACCATTGCTAATGAGGTCTTCCAGCTTTCTTATATAATCTGATTTGTCCATCACTACAGTCGCATTACCTTTGTCAGCCGGTAGTATGATGATGTTTTGGTTCCTCTGTAGGGATCCAGTCGCCAACCTCTCCAATTTTGTTATGTTAGACCTGGGCGGCTTGGCTCTCTCCAAGGTCTGTCTCACCTTCCATCTCAGTTCATCCGCCTGAGCCTGAGGGATGTTCAAGGCCACCTCCTCGACTCTGGTAATGATGTCCAAGTATGGCACTCGCCTGATGATTGTGGCAAAGTTGAGACCCTTATTCAATACTGACTCTTCAGAGGCACTCAGCTGATATTGACTGATGTTGACTACTGCTTTCACTGGTGGGTGATGGACCTTGAGCGTCACCTTCTGATCTTTCAATTTATTTAATTTTTGTACTTGGTAAGCCTTGACTACATCAAATTCATTTCTGAAGGATTTATCCCGGTCATTTTGGATCCTTCTCTGGTCTTCTTCATTAGTAATTCTGTTGTAGAAATCCTCGAGCCTCTGGGAGATATGAGCTTGTAGTCTCTGTTTTATCCAACGATTGTACTAGATTCTCTCTCGGACAAGGGCGTGTCCACGAGCTCTCCTTGAATTGACAGGAAGTCTTGGTGCCAAGCATGAAGGGATGAGTTGTAGGTCTCTGCATCGGTGTAGGAATGTCAGATGCTTCAATATTCGTGCCAGTTTTTGGTACGATTTTTCAATTTGTCTCCATATTTTTGGTATATAGAGGGAAGATTAACAGGAGATAACTGACATCCATAAAACATGGCACGTGGAACTAGAACAGTCTACCCCAGTGAGTGAAATAAAGGGTTAAGTTTGACATTCCAAACATCTGAAGAAGGCCGGAGTGTACAACGGCTGAAACATTGTAATAAATATGGCGACAAAGATGAGGACAATAGTCTGAATAATGTAAATAATGTAACACATCAGGTTTGAAAGTATAGCAGTTTGGGATTATTAATTTATTGTCAAGTTATTGCTTAAAATTGCCAGATAATTACTGAGACAATTGTGGGAGAGTTGTATATTTGAAAGAAACAAATTCAAACATGATTAGTACAAAGAACTGACAAGTTTAAAAATCAAAATAACTACAAGTATTTTCACAGCAACTGTTCCAACAAGCTACTTTTGCTGGTTCCTGGACTGCATGAATTTAAGCGAGATACCAGGCTGGCATCTCAGTCTCATCCTTTCACTGTCAAAATGGTTAAATGTAACCATCTCTTCTACTCAAACAGCTTCTTCTTCTGCATTTCCCATCTGTGGAACTTCTTTCCCCTTACTTGCTTCTCCAATGACTATAATCTTCAAATTTTCAAGTGTATTGTCATTTGACATATGACACCCTTAGCTTGTCCTCGTCTGTATCCTTTCCCCAAATATGCATTTTTACTCTTGTTCTCAATCCTCTGTGACCCCTTGCATGCTAGTGGCACTCCTGCCTTGCTTAGGGTGAATTGCTTTAGGGTGAATTTATAAAAAAAAAAAAATGCCATTTATGATATGTAGTCTTGGGTAAATGTCTAGAAGAATAGAGGAGGATATTATTATTGCAGTGACTTGTTTAGCTGAATATTGAATACTACTATCACGACTAACTCAGTCAAGTTAGGTATTGTGTCTTGCCAAAGCCCACATTACAACACTATCATTTTACCCATTGTAAATATTTAGTTTCATCATAAGGTACTGTTCAGCCTTACACTAGATAACAGAGTGGAAGGATGCCTAATAAGTGAAGAAGGTATATTGTTCTATTCTGGAAGATTACACATTTTTCTTTGTTTAGCACATTTTGAAGTAGACATTTTTTTTCGTAAAACTTGCAAAAAATATTTTACAAGATTTATAACATAGATTCACATTATATTGAATAAAAATGTTTTAATAATACAGGTTGGTTATCACCAATTTGACAATCAGTTATCCAGCTTAATGAGTAATCCAGTACTAAATTCTGTAAAAGCAATTTCAGACTTCCTGGATTACCACATGGACAAGCCACTACTGTTTGGTGGAATTATTTTGGAGCATGTTCAAACAATGGTAAGACATTTTTACTCATTTTTTGTGCATTTTTATTATAACTTGCTGATATTTAGCTTCAGGCATGGCACCATTGAATACAGGAAGTGCTTCTGATTGTTGAAGAGCAAACATCATTTTTATTTAATGTTTTACTTCAGAAGTAGCAGTGATGTAAATCAACAGAATTACTTGTATCCTTTATTTTACTTGTGTTTCTTTAAATTTTCATTAGATATTCATTTAATTTTTCTCTTTTCTTTACAGAAAATGTGTCTGGTTTTCTTATCACTTCTTTATGTTGTCTGTCCATTAGTGTGGGGATTTTCTTTTCTTTTTTGTTTTTATATTCTTCTCAATGACTTCTTTTCGATATTTCTTAAGCAATTTGTTGTCAAGTGCCTAACTAATTCTGTGAGTTATCACAGGATATCAGCAGTGGATCAGGTAGATCAAAATTCATACTGCTGGTTGCTCAAGAGATTGTTTCTATATCGGTTAGATAAAATAATGTGATTACTTGGCTTATACATTTATTGACTACTAAGGTGTTGGATCTCCATTAACTTCTAAAACTGCTTTGATTCTATGTGGAATGGAATCAAGTAAGTTTTGAATTGTTTCCAGTGTAATTTTATCCCATTCTTCAATCAAAAGATTGGGAAGTTGCTTTAGCAATTTTATATTCTTTATTATAAAAAAAAGGCATATTTTTTGCACTATATACTTTTATTTGTACATACATGTTATTAGCCATTATTTGGCACACAAAGCACTTAATTTGTGTAATTCCTTTCATTTTGTGTATTCAATATATTTAATGTATTTCTCTTTTTTTAAACTCAGCTCATGTCATCTGTCTGTTGTGTGCTTTTGGCCTCATACATTAACATTAACACAAACATTAGTTTGTATTACGATACCCTTTTTTCGTAAGGATTTTTACCTCATAAAAAAATCCTATAACCCCTTTACTAGTTTTGTGTTTTCTGGGATTGTGTCTCAGATTACTTGCCATTTGCTTTTGATAAAGTCATTAATTTTTTTTTCTTTTTAAATCTGCCTATGGAATTTTTATATTAGTTATTTACAGGTTACAAGTTTTTTTGCTAGTTCATCTATTTTCTCATTACCCGTTATGCCAACACTGTCAGGTGTCCATGCAAAAACAACAGAATTTTGTAATTTCACCAAGTTGTTATAAATCACCAGCATGTCTGCAATGTAAGGGTGGTTAGATTTTTTTTCTTTTAGTACAACCAGAGAGGATAGAGATTCAGTAATTATTGCAAACTGCTACTCTACTGAGTTCCTTATAAGATCAAAAACCATCCACTATAAAAATGGAAGTATCATCAGGCAGTCTCAAAAGGATAAACTGTAAATGTTTGGATAAAAGTGAGAATTTTGATTATTAAATATTTTCCTATAGGTTTGGTTATTTGGGTTATTTTTAATTGCATCTGAAAAGAGTTTTTTCCATCAATGAAACAGTGAAGTTTGTTAGCCTCTATATACAGCTTATGTATAGAAGAGGTATGATAAGCATTCAGGCATAGTCTTAGTCCTTGATTTTGGATAGGTAGTAGCTTCTTTAGATAGGTTACCCATGCAGAACTATATATTATACATCCATAGTCCCATGTTGATCTAATAAGAGCTCTATATAACTGAAACTCTACTTTTTGGTTTGCTTCCCAATTCATCTTTGATATGACCTTTAATAAATATGGGCTCTAAAGTTTAACTTATTAAAAATACACTCTAGGTATTTGGATTGCTGGACAATTGAAATTGCAGTATCATTCACTTTTAGTTGAGGATCAGGATGTAGGTATCACTTATTACAAAAATGCATGCCTACAGTTTCAGTTATAAAAAAATTGAAAACTGTTTTTGTTGGCCCATTCACAATTTTGTTAAGACTGTTTTGAATTTCTCTCTTTACATTTGACCTATATGGTAATAATGTAGACAACTGCAAAATCTCCCATGTAGAGTAATTGGCAGAAATGTCCAACAAACAGAAGTGACAAAGTTTGCAATGAACAATAATAAGAAAAATAAAAAAAACAGGGCAAAAATAATATTGGGTAAACAATATGTGCAAGGCAAAGCAATAATAATAAGGCAAAATGTTAACAAACTAACAATGGTGTTAACACAGAAAAGAGATACAGACAAGTGACCACAGCATTCTGACATCAAGACAAGAAAGAACAGAACTGATGAGACCAAAAAGTGGCCTATATTATTGGTGTAGGAAGAAATCCCAGTATGCATCAATATAAATTTGGGGGTGGGGGGTTTGGGTTTTATGCAGACATTCCAAAAGATTGCAATTAACACCCACCTTCGATAAAATGGATGAGTATACTCATTTCCTTCACTTACCCCTTTCTATGGGAACAATAAATACAAACAAGATACACATAAATACATACAATTGTTTTTACATTTTTCTTTTTGTTTAATATTTTTAAATTTAATATTTCAAAACTTTTTTTATTATATATATATATATATATATATATATATATATATATATATATATATATATATATATATATATATATATTTAATTAGTTTTTCCTCAGTTACAAAAAGGTGTAAAAAAAAAAGTAATGGCTGAAAGAGAAAAATTGTGGAAACAAAAAATGGTGACAAGCAAGAAGTTCATAATTGTGTTCCATTTACTCTGCCAATAGGTTTAGTAAATAAGTCAGTAGCATTTTAGTTGGACAAATAAATTATGCTGAACAGCTTCAATATAAGTATTGTGTATATATTTCACAGAGCCGCAATAGTCTATAGTTGGATTTATCATATTGTCCAAATTTTTAACAAAATAATCTTTTAAGTATTCAGGCATTTTTCATAACCTGTTGGGGTATCTTCTGTTGGATATTTCTGCACAAGGATTATCTCACATATTATTGGTTGAATTTTTTTGATTGTGCAATTTCACTTTCTTATTTTTCCTCCCCATGATGATCTCCATCCAAATAGGAAGTAATGTTGCATTTTCTTCAACCATAAGTGAAGAACTGTCAGATGTAGTAGGAATTTCAAAATTTCCAGTAAATCTTACAGACCTTACTCTTTTGACCTTTTTAGTTTTTGGCATATATGTTAAATAGGCAGGACTCAATTTATCATAGCCTATAAAAATCATTTCTTTACATTTACTATCCAATTTCTTTCCAACTTGTATGTAGGCATAACAAACTGTGTCAAATGTATGCATATACATATTACCAAGGCTAGGTTTGCAACCTATAAACATTTTGAAGGCAGTTTTTCTAGTTCTTTGACTATAACACCAATTTTTAATGTATGCAGTTGTTATAATAGCATATGACCATAAGAATTTTGGTAGTTTTGATCCATTAGTAAACATCTTCCCATTTCAAATAGAGATCACCAAGATCTTTCTGCAGGGACATTTTGATGTGCAGGGTATGGGGCCGATTTCTCACATTTAATATGGTTAGAAGAGTTTCAAAATTTTCAGAAGTGAATTCAGTGCTGGTGCCGTTATTGCTTCTTAAGTGTTTTTACAGAGCTGCATGAAGCAATGTCTGCCAAATATTTCCTTTTAACAAAAAATATATCAGCTCTTTGCTTAAAAAAATAAACCATGATTAGACTGGAATAGTTGTTGACAAGACAAAGTGTATATTTGAAACGATTCAAAGATCTCAGTTCAATGGGTTCAGCTAGATCACAGTAAACAAAGTCTAATATTTTATTTGCCTGTTTGTCAGGTAATTTATTTTTATATTGTACCATTTTGCCTTGTATACATATTTCACAGTTTAAATTTGATTTATCAGTAATTTTCATGTCCTTCACAACATCTTGTAGTTCTATAATGTCCTTCAGATTGCCATGTACAAGAATTTGATGCAATTGTTTTACGCTATGCATAACAATTTTCGTGGTTATTGCAGTATTTAAATAGTACAAGCTTCCATCCATTTTTATGTCAAATTTTACATCATAAGGGTATACAAGTTCTGTGTAATTACAATCAACTTTTACAAAAGCTCTTTCTTTAGTAGCAGCAGACGATATGCTCAGTTTAAATGTAGGGATCTAAAGAGCATCCTTTAAAATGCAATTTTGTATATTTCCTTCTGTGTCAGTTACAGTAATTTGAGCATTACCTCTTTTTAAAGCAATATAAATTGTTCTATTGTCATCTTCCAGCTCAATATGGTAATTTTCTGGATTAAAATCATTATCGAAACTAATAAATTTACATTTATCAGAAATAACATGAGTTGTGGCACCACAGTGAACAACTTTTATTGGAAATGGTGTCTGGTCTAATTGAAAATAGAAATTAATTTTCATTTTCAGAAACATGTTCAACATTTTTTTATAAAATGGGCCTTTTTTGCTTATGCTCTTTTATGCCCAGGTTTGCAGCATGCATTGCAAATAATATTTTTGCTTGGTACATTGGAATTATATTGCTTTGAGTGAAAAATTAATTACCAAATAATTCCAAATTTTACTTCAGCAGTCAACACTTTTATGGCTTGGTTACCACATGTAAAGCAGGTAGGGATATTATTAGTTTGTAGCTTTGGTCTTGGCCATTGCATTCTGAGGACCATTATGGTATTTTCACTGTTATTCACTTCAATCATCTTTTGAGTTTCTTAAAAGCTTTTTAATGCAACTTCAAATTCACTAGTCTTTCTGGGTAATAACAGTTATTAATGGCTTAAATTTGGACAGAAGGCCTTTTAGGATCATGGCTATTAGCAAATTGTTGCTAATCACTTCTCCTGATGTTTTTAATAAAGTTGCAGCATTTTCAGCTCTAATAATATAATACATAATACCTTTGCCACTTGCTTTTCATAGGGAGGTTAATTCAGTATACAAGGAAAATTCAGCTTTCCTTTTGATAAGTAGTGTTCTTTCAAAATTTGCAGTTTTTTTATTGTCAGAGGATTCTCTCATAATAAGAGACAGACTTCAGTCACCAAGAAATTGAATTTGACAAACGTGTTTGTATTCCTTTCACAGTACTCTTTGTTATCAGTACAGTCCTATGATGTTGAGATCATTTTATGCAATTTTTAGATTCTCACATATCCTAAAATTTTTACTTCCCATAGTTCATATTTGGATGCATCTCCATTAAACAGAGTCTAGTCCTGAGCTCATAACATGTAGAGTAATTGACCATGGTTAAATGTAATTGGTAGAAATGCCCAATAAACAGAATTGACATATTGTATGCTTTTGCAAGGTAAGAAAATACCAATATTACATAATGTCCTTATACCAAGCCATCTCACATAAAAGGATTCAATGCAAATAAGTTGATCCATGGTGCTTCTCTTATATCTGAATCCACTTTGATATTCAGATACAATGTTCCATTTTTCCATGTATTTTCCAGAATACACTTACTATTTTTTGCAAAGGCAGCTAGAAAGAGAGATAGGACAATAATTATTTGAGGCATCCTTATCCTGATTAGGAACTGGGATAATTATAGCTTCTTGCTATTCTTTGGGATAGCTCCCTGTGTGCTATATTAAATATATTCAACAATACTAAAATGGATGTCTCTGGTAGATGCTTCAAAACTTGATAATGTATATCATGTGATCCAGTAGCAGTGTTCTGGCACATACTAAAGGAATCTTTCACTTCATTAATGCTAAATGGTATATTGTAATTTTTTTTATTTTCAGAAATATTTAGCTTTCGTTTTCCAGACTCGGATTTAAACTTTTCAAATATAGAGGAGTAATCTTCCGTTGATGAGTTATTTTCAAATTCTTCTGCTAAATTAACAATTTTTGCACACTTTTCTCCAATTCATTTATTCAGATGCTTATTAGTATTTATTGGTTTTCCATTTATTTTTCTCACCATATCTCACACTTTCTTCACTGAAGTATTAATGTCAAGTTTTCATACATATTTTTTAACAGTTCTTTTTTAATAGTTTTAATGATGCATTCTGCCTTTGCATGAGCTTATTGATAGTTTAGTAGGTTAATTTTTGTTGGCTGAAGTTGCAACTTTTTAAATCTTTCTTTTCGATGTTTAATGGCTTCTCTTTATTTCACTCTGAACAAAAATTTGTTTGACTTATGATTTGGTTGAAGATTTTGGAATTGTTTGTCGTGCCACATGGACTACTAAACTTGTGTAATGGGTCTGTGGTCAGTCCTTTGAGTACTTTATTAGTAATTAAGGACTGACAGAGCTATGTGAATGCCAGTTTGCCTTATGAATTTACCATTTAGGGAATCAATGAAAATAGGAGAGTGGTCACTCCCACATTGATCTTAATGGACTCTCTATTGGAAATCCATGAAGGTTCAGGGAGACCAAATTGATACATCCATGATTGACATAGAACCAGAAGCTGGATGGAGGTAAGTGTAGAATTTGTCATTTAATAAACATAAATCACAAGTTTGTATTAGGTTATCAATGATATGCCCAATTGGGTTGGAATTTATACAACCTCAAAGTTTGCTATGGCCATTAATTTCTCTGGCCAATAAGAAAGGAATAGGTAATTGGTCAATTAGTTTATTAATTTGGGTTTGTTCTAATTTGTATCTGAGAGGGATATATAATGCCAATATGGTTAATGTCTGTTGAAGAGTGGTTTTAATAGCTGTTGTAAATTTGTGTTCAAGTGTAGTATCTTGTGTGGAGATTTTACTAATATTGAGGCACCGCCAACTGGTCTGTTGTCTATGTCTGACTTGAAAGTTTTATTATAGTTTTTGTATCCTTTAAAGCAGTGGTGTCCAAACTTTTTTCAAAGAGGGCCAAATTTGATGAGGTGAATATGCATGTGGGCTAACCATTCTGCTTGGCATTCTTTGAACCATTAAAATTAAATGCAAATGAACTATCTTATGAAAATTTTATTGCAAATGGCATATTTTCATTTGTTCACATGGATGACAAATAAATTTAAACAGGTTTTGCCAAAATCACTCAGCCTGTCATATCTGAAGCCATATAAGATGAAGTAAAATATGCCTGAGAAAAAAGAACTTCCAGGATGCTATATCTCAGGTTAATCTTAAACATTACATATTATTGGTAATTAATGTATTTCATAAAAACATATGAACAGGAACATAAAACTAACATTCATCTTATTAAAAAGTAGACAACAAAGTGAGGCAAGTGTCTAAATATATTTATAACTGATTTTGACCAACACAAAACAAAATTAATTCATGTCATGTCATATAACCAAAACAAATAACTTGCCTGCACTAATGTGAAGGGTGATACTATGATCTGGACTAGAGTATATAGGCTAGGTCTGGTTCAAAGGCAGTGATTTTAGAAATTGGCTGGAAAAGATCAAGGTCAGAGTTACACAGAAAAAGGGTGACCACACAGTGCTGCTGCCATCTTTTGCTAAAACATGAAACTGCATTTCTTAGGTGTGTACTCTGACTGCTAATACTGGTGGGCTGTAAGTGATACATTCTATAACAAATGATGGGGGTTATATGAGATTTGTCCCCTGGGACAAACTCTGGACATGCCTACTTTAAAGTATAGGTTGTTAGATTATTTTTGCATTATTCCTTATAAGCAGACTATATTTAGATTACAGATTATCATCAGTTGTTTGACTTCTTCAAAATTTGCTCAAATTCCTTGACAGTTTCATTGCAAAATGGTTGATCTATGAGTCATGTTTATTCTGTTTTGACTTTGAAGATGGCAGACCATCCTTTATTTCTATCCTAGATTTGCTTTCATAATTATCAATTTTTATATGGATTATACTATTTGATCTAGTTTATGTTTTTGGTTTTGAATATTTACCTTGGTTGCTGTTGAAGTATTGTGTGGTGTTTGTCTAGATTTTTCTGTTTTTTGTTTGTTTGTTTTTTTTTGGTGTTTTTACTTAGTTGAGACTTAGAATTTGTTTTTTTTTTCAGTTTTCTTCAATTCCAGTGCTTCAAATCGACTTTGTACTGGAATTCCTGGTATTTTTTTTTTTATTTTTGTATTAGTCATTTGTTTTCTAAATTAGTTGGATTTAGTTCTTTGAGTAGCATTTGATTAATTTTTGTTGATATGAAGTTTGATTCTGGCCTTGTGGATTTTAGTTCTTTAAGTATTGTTCATTAATGAGTGAAGTTATCTCATCAGATTTCAATTCACAGTGTTTATACTGCATTGGTTTAGGATTTTTGGGGCAGCTCTTTTTGTAATTTCAGCATATGAAGATGTAGAGAAAGTACTTTTCACTATTTCTCTTGCTTCTGGAAAAGTGATACTTTTGCATATTTTCTTTTTATTATGTCTTTTTCTCTTTTCCAGATCTCAAACCCCATTGAATCAGCAGTATGGTCTTGCTTGCAATTTAGACTGACAGGTTAATCTGGAATAGTCCATTCCATTCTCTACATATACTGGGGTTTTGGCACATGTGTGTGGTCCACAGATGTATGTATCTTAACAATAGCGTATATAATTTTTTATTTCAGATGGGAGCTTAGAGGTATTAAATATATTAGTGTTAATATTTTGTCCATTTTTAATTGCTATAAAGAATAGTCTATAATTTTGTTTCCTCAGGTTTGTCTTACTTTCCTCTAGGGAGCATGGATCAAGATTAAGGCTTCTGATTACTCCTTTAGATAAATTTAAAGATTGGTGAAGGAAGGCTTTGATTTTTAATTTATCAAAAGTTGTCCATTTTAACAATTTTCAGCATATGCCATGTTTGTTACTTGTACTAATAATGTACCACATGATAATTTCTTAACAGAAATAGGAGTTATTTAGGAGGATTTTTTGTGATTAGAAATGATGACAATTTAGTAATAGGAATTTCTTCTATTGATTCAGGTACAACAAATTAATAAAACTTTCAAAAGATCTGTTTCACTGAGTTTTGATTCTAGATGGGATCTTTTAATTTTTGATACCATGAAAGTTTGACTTAAAGTTTCATCATTGCTGTTCCCAGCATGTTCTGGAAACCTTTGAAGGGAGATGCTTTTGGGGGGAATGCATTTACTCAAATATCACAAGGATATATGATTGGTATACTTATATTAATGAATTATTACAAACATCTATTAGGATTTTCATTTCCCCACCCCAATTAGGTGAAACATCAGTCTAATTGTGATTTTGAAATTTTGACTCACTGATGGACTCTTGCCACCACTTTCTAATACTTATGTTTTTTAAATGTATGTATATGGTTGTTTGTTACATTACGTGATTGAGTGTATGATTTTGGAGTGGAAGTTTTATTGAGTGGTTTTGGTGTATATAAGTATTAAGCTTGATGTGACTAGCCAATTGATCAAATCAAGCCTCTTTGACTACCAGTTTAGCTCAAGTAAGGTAAAAAGTGGACTGTTGTATATCAATGTCTATGATCATCAACTGTTCAGCAACCAGTCTTCAAGCATCACGGGTTGCCACTCACAGCAAACAAGAAGTCTTACCTTTGTGCAGAGGTTCAACCAGTGTATTCTATTGCTCCAACCAGTAGGACCAGAATTTGGGGGGAATGTGAAGTCATTCCTAAGTTGTTATGTTCAGGTCTAATCTGACCTAGACTCTTAGGGGTTACATCTCTGTTTCAAATAGATCTGATAATGGAAAACAGGGTTTGTGACAACACTTAGCTCATGGGAAGAGATGGTTTCTGTAAAGTCATCCAAAGACACTTTGATATAAAAACTGTGACTGTGATTGCATCCAATGATCTAAACTAGTTATTCTTTTGGGTATATACTGTCATTGTTCAAAGAGGTGGAATGATTCCATGTAAGGTAGCTTCAAGCACCAGCATTAAATGATCTCTATGCTTAAGGCACAATGGTTGACCAGATTTGAAAAAGGCATCAAGCTCAATGAAAGTTAATAATGTGGCAGAGAGTATGGTTTTTTGACTGGACTTCAAGGTCAATTTTGAACTGTGTAATAATGAAACTGTAGAATGTTAACAAGAAAGCCACAAAAAATTTGATGTGCAATAATTTTCAATCTTATTCACATTTTGAAATATTTTGTGAAATATGTCAACAGAACAGGTGAGATAAGTACACAATGTCAAAAAGAAAGCAATCTAAATGTTTTTCAAGTTTTATAATACAAATATAAAAATGACAATATTTAAATTGGGGGATGGGCAAGTATTCATACAAGGCCCAATTGGGTATTTTTACAGACTAAGAATTGATAACCAGTAATGTATTAGCATTAAGGTATAAGTTATAATAAACTACAAACTTGTTCCTTGTCTAAATCATATATCTGAGTTTCACATAAAATATATATGTAAAAATTACCATGAGGAAATTTGATAAATATAATGAAGATTATCAAAACACAAGTTGTTTCATTCCACATGTCCAGAAATAATTCCAATCAATTTTAAAGTTTCTATAGTTATCTGTGCACTCCATAGTTAAGAAGCAAATAAGAAAGTTAAAAAATATTCTAAACAGCAAAACCAAAATTGGTCAGAAGCATTAAAAGGAATCCAAGATAAACCCACCCACAAAAGTAAGCATGACTGTATCTACAGTTAAAAAAAACTACTATACAAAAATTAACTAATTAAAAGGACACAGAAATAAATAAATAAAAACAGCAACCCAAGTATAACAGAGAAGAATAAACATTCTCTTTAAAAACAACAAATTATTTTATTTATGCAAAAAGTGGACTAACATTCCATCATTTTGTACAGCAGTGTTGCTCAAATATGAGATAGAGTCAGTTCCAAATAGTCTGAGATACAACTATAATAGAGCGGATTAACCTACCTCACCAAAAAAAGCAGCAACAGAATTTCTCCAGTTTAGTCATCTTTCTTGATTTGGGCGAGATATCAAAATTGACTTTTTAAATTGCTAAATAGCATCAACAAAATAACCAAAATTTTCTCTGAGTTGATCAAATGTCAAAACAATTAGGACATATTACAATGAGTGGCTTCTTCACAGAAATTCAATAACGGGATGGAAAAAATGAGATTATTGCTAATAAATGAAAGATCATAAATAATATGATTGTAATGGATTTCCTTCAAACTAACTATTTCCAAGATTACATAAGAATACATTACAAGATTTAAATTAAGCAAATTTTATTTGATGATGATAACTAATCTCTACTTTCATTTGAAACATTTCACATCAGCTGAAAGGTTCATCATAAATAGTAATAGTCAGATTAGTCCTTTCCTTATACACAGGCATTTAGCATTCACTGATGGAAAAAAATATTACTTTCAATTGAAATTTACAAATCCTTCTCTCAAAACAGATTTTCAAGAAAATAGGTTTCTCAAGTACACTGTTATTGCTCTTTATAACATTGATTGGGCCTTCTTTCCTAAAGTAGTATGGAAAATTAACATCTTGATAATGTTGTTATTTTCACTTAGAGTTACATGTAATAACCATTTTAGTTGTGGCTCCTATTGAATGTTTTCAAGTGATATGGCTTCTATTATTTGATAAAGTTCTTTCTTTGTGATTCTGTAGTGCAATTCCACAAGATCTGATAAAGAATGATTCTCCATAAAACCTACAGGGTTCATTTGCTCAAAGCTGTTTTTAATCATTGATCCAATAAGCTTAAACATCATGCATGATATCCATATGAAAGTCTCAATCTGACAAGGCTATTCAAGAACATGACTTTTAAGTTAATGCTTTAGTTTTGTAGCATCTTGTAGTGTTGGATAACACTACTCCCTAGCACAGGTATTTTGATTTCTTTATCTCCTATACTACATTTGTTATAAATGATCCACACACCAAGGTATTTGAATTGTGTTTAGTATTTATTAATTCCACATTCTGAATTTGTATTCTGGGTACATGCCATCACTGCTTTCATTCCAATTCCAGATCATAGTTTCTGTTTTGAAAATGTTTATCTAAGGTCCTATTTCTCTGTAGCAGGAAACAGTTTTATAATTATTGATTTATAATATAAAAGTCATATTTAAGTATCAGCTGCAAATAACTTGAATCTGAATAATAAATATCTGAATAAAGTGAAACATTTTGACTAAAATTTTACAAAACAATAATTAAACCATAATAACTGAATCTTTGTAACAAAATATCAAAAAACAAATTAGACATATTAATTCAACAAATAAAACAACTTATTCCAAGTTGAAATACTACTCAAATTTAAAATTGCTAATTTCTTAATTTGGGAAATATTTAATCTTCAAATCTCTTCTCTAAATCTCCATTGTAATAGACTGTGAGTTGCTTGGTGTTCTCAGGGGTAAGACTTTCACATTTGTTGAGTAAATGTTTATACTGAGAAAATAAACATTCAGCATCTATGCTGGTAACAGGCATCCATATGAATTTATTGGCAATCTGTTCCAGAAGAGGAAATCTGATCTTATTTGCATTCCAAAATGATGGGATATTAAAAGGATTTGGTAAATCATCTTGGTAATTCACATTTGGAATTCTTCAAGATCAGTAGAAGGACATTGCAAGTCCTTGATGGCTGCAAAACTGTCTAAATCATGGCCTATACAGAGTAGCTGACTTTTTTTCAAATAGGCGAGCTGCCTTGTAAAAGTTATACACAGGTTGGGTATCCAGGTATTTATTCAGTTTTGAAAAAGATGTGTTGAAAAAACTTAGAAATTTAAAATAACTCTCTTCCTCTCTGTGTTTTCTAGTTCAGACAGAAGACACTCAGTTTCTAGGCCAAATGTTGAGTTTGATGTACCAATGCAAATACTGTTTTACATCCTCCATCATTTTTGTTATATTTCGGGCAAGATATAATAAACAAAGTAACACGAGTGTTGGGTTTCAATAATAGGTTTATAATCGGATGTAGGTGTGTCAAATACAGAGACAGAGTCGGGAGTATGCTAACCTCAATAGGTGTTAACAAACGAAGACCTCTTGACTGTCCGCTGTGGTCGTACTTAATCGGCAACCAGTCCGTCCATTATCGTGAATGGGGAAGTTGGGTTATATCATCACAACATTTTCCCCGAAGCTGAAATTCTCCCTTTTGAAAATTTCTGCTTCTAATGTCGTCTTCTTTTTGGATCCGGACTAAAACACTCCACTGGTTTTCTTTCCCGTGTGCTCCTTCTTTTAGTCGTCACAATTAGATCCTTTTTTGGCGAAGATAATTTCCGCTTTTCAGACCGTAAGGCTGGTCCATGAGATACAGGTTCATATACACTATTGGGTAGTGTCATGTTAAAAGCATCGCATAACACTTCCATCGGAATTTCTTCTTCGCTTTTTTTCACTTTCTTCACCATATCGTGGTCTAATCTGATTGATGTGTCTTTTACACGTAAATTTTTTACTTTTAATCGTGTAGACCACTTTTACCAATCCTTTTCTGGATTATGCCATCCATCCAATAGCTTTTTTTCCACTTTTAAAATTTAAAAAAAAACTTTGTTTCCTGAAGTGTATTTTTTTTATGTTGACTTTTTCCTCTTTCTTAGCAACTTTTTGTTTTGATAGGGTAACAATCTATCGAAAATTGATCTAATTTTCCTTGCGAACATAATTTCCGCGGTGACATTTTCGCATCGTTGTTCTCATTAGAGTTACCCTATAGATTGCTAAGAACTTCTGAATAGTTCTTTCTTCCGTGTCCATACCTTTTATTTTTACGTAAAGCACGTTTAAAGGTGTCAACAAATTTCTCGGCTTGACCGTTCGACCTGGGATGACACACTGGTGTAGTTATGTGTTCAGTGTCTAAGGCAGTACAGAAATCCTTAAACTCCATACTTGTGAACGCCGTACCATTGTCGCTAACAAATGTCCTGGGAACCCCTAAACGACTGAAAATTTAATCCGATGCACTGATGGTGTTCCTAGATGTAGGATGCTTGCACTTGACTACCTCAGGCCATTTCGATAAAGAGTCCACCAATATCAAATAATTGGTCATTAATTGGTCCAGCATAGTCTATATGTAGACGTGCCCACGGCAAATCCGTTTTCGGCCAAGGATTCATTTTGACCGGAGGTGCCCTTGCAGCCAATTGACAACCTCTACATAGTCTTACAAAACCTTCAATATCCTTGTCCATTCCTGGCCAGTATACGTAACCACGCATGAGTGATTTCATCCGAGACATTCCAGGATGACCAGTATGAAATTCTTTCAGCATATCTGTACGTAGAGATTGAGGTATAACAATTCTATCTGCATACATCAACGTGTTGTCGCAAATTGAAAAAGGTGAAATCTGAGTTCCCTTTTTCTGTCTTTTGTTCCATCTCGTCTGGTTCCTTAATTTTACAATATAGTGATCTTTTTCCGCTTCTTTTTTTATTTGGTCCAAAGTTACCACCAATTCCCTGATTGTATTCAACAAGAGACCTGATATTACTTTTTCCTCAGTTAATGCTGCTATAACCGTCTCTTCTAACATTTCTTCATATTTTGGAATCAGCCTTGACAATCCATCCGCATGCCCATGTTCTTTAGATTTGACGTATTTCATCCTAAAATGGTAATTAAGCAGGGTTACACCCCATCGCCGTAAGCGATTAGCTGTATGCGTAGGAATGCCTTTTTTACCTCCAAATATTGTAACGGTTTATGGTCCGTTTGAAGTACAAATGATCTACCATGTAAAAGCGATGGTATTTTTAACCCCGAACACAATCGACAAAGCCTCTTTCTCGATCTGGCTATAATTTTTTCAGCCGAAGAAGAGTCCTCGACACGCGCTTGCGATCGGGGTTTAGTAGTGCCATCTTCATATTTGTGTAGCAGTGCAGCACCCCTCGCATAAACTTGTGTCAGTTGCCAGAATGATCTCTTTCTCAGGATCATAATGTGCTAAGGCGAGATCTGAGAGTAGGCATTTTTTTATTTTCTGAAAAGCCGTCTCGCAATCTTTTGACCAAAACCATTTCTTGTCTTTTTTTTTTCAACAATTCGTTAAGGGGGGCTCTTAAATCATACATTTTAGGTATGTAGATTGCATAATATTGTGCCAACCCCAGAAACGATTGTAGTTTCAAGAACTGTGTCGGGTGCAGGCATGTTCTTAATTGCATCGGCTCTCTGTGGGTCCGGTTTCCTGCCTTCACTGTCTATTACCTGTCCGAGGTATGTAATTCTTTCCATGAAGAATTTACACTTCTTGTGGCTTAATTTAAAGCCAAAATCTTCTAGTCTTTTGAATATCGCTCTGATGTGCGTTTTATGTTCTTGAACATTCTTACTTTTGACTAGAATGTCATCTAAATAGGCGGTACCAAACTCAAGGCCTGCCAGCATAGTGTCCATCACCTGTTGAAACAAAACTGGGGCGACCTTTAAGCCGAAAGGAAGCCTATTTAGCTTATAAATACCTTTATGCGTATTTATACACAAATATTTTGAGCATTCGTCACTCACTTTAATCTGCAAGTATGCGTCAGACAGGTTGATTTTTGAAAAAATCTTCCCACCATTCAATTTTGAAAAAATATCTTCTGGTGAAGGTAGTGGATAACTGTGATTTTTAAGGCAATCATTTAACCCTGTTGAAAAATCTGCGCACACTCTTATTTTTCTGTTTTTCTTCTTAACATAAACTGTGGGTGAGGCCCAATCTGCATGGTCAACCTTAGATATCACTCCCATTTTTTCAAGCCTTTCCAATTCCTTATTAATTGTGTCTAAGGAGGAAAAAGGAACGTTTCTCTTAGGTTTAAAAATTGGTTTCACATTTTCCTTGAGTTCAAATTTGACTTCCGTCTTAGTACATAAACCCAATCCCTCAGAAAAACTCTGGGATATTCTTCTTTTAATTCATTCATGAATTTTTCATTTTAATACTTTTTTGTTTTTCTGCACTGTTTATTACGTTTGCAAAATGAGTTAATCGGGAGTTCAAACAAATCAAAGAGTACTATCCAGTCTATTCCAAAAGACATGAATTAATCCCTTGGATTACATACACTTTCGTTTTTTTGCCACATAACGAAATATCGCACTTTAATTCTCCCTTAAAGTTTAATTTCTTTCCTGAAACCCCTCTAGCGTTTTTTTTGGTTTCAGATAATTTAGGTCTTCAATATTTTTCCATGTTTGTTCATCAATGATGCTTATGTCTGAACCAGAATCCAATAGGAAAGTAATTGTATGATTATTTATACGCATATCTACGTATTTTCTATTTTTACCGTTCGGAATTTCTTTTTCTGATAATACCAGGCTTACATCTTGTAATTTCCTTTTCTTCTTGCAAACCGAATATTTATGCCTTTTATTTCCGCATGATGGACAGAATTTATTTTTGTACCAACACACGTCTTTGGTATGATTTTTATTTCCGCATGATTGGCAGAATTTATTTTTGTACCAACACACATCTTTGGTATGATTTTTATTTCCACACGGTTGGCAGAATTTATTTTTGTACCAACACGTGTCTTTGGTATGGTTATTTTTTCCACACGTCTCACATTTTTATATCTTTTTGGCTTTTGGAGTTTTTTGAGTTTTTACGTGTTGAACATTAGCAACACTTTTTTCCTCAATTTGTGTATTATCCCTTTTTACGTTTATGAGACGTTGGCATTCTTCGGTCACCCTTTGTAATGTTATTTTCGAGTCTTGCTCGACCATTATTAATATTCTCGACCTAATTTCTTTATATTTAGGATCAGTTAGTCCTTGAAGAAAAATTAGGCACTTGAATACATCTTTGGTTATTTCTTCTAACTTGAATTGTTCCCACGTATGTCACAAAATCCTCGTTATCTACTTTAACGATGTTTAGGCATCTGTATCGCGTGTGGAACAGACTATTCCTTTCGTCAAATATTTTTGACAAAATACTTATAGTTTCTTCAAACGAAACTTCTTCTGGCTTTCTGGGCAATATCAAGTTTGAGTACTTCCTATTCTCGTTTGTCCCTAGTTTCTGGACTAATAATGTTACTCGTTCCTCATCCGACCAATGTTGACATCTCTTGGTAAATATAGTTTCGAAATGTTTAAAGTATGCTGGAAATGTAATGCCTGAATTAGGTTCATATATAAATTCGGATAATGAATTTGCTATTCCTTCGGCAGAAAAAACAGCATTTTTTCTTTCTCCAGTCGCCTGTTTCAGAATTTTTTCGAGACTTTTTTGCTGTTGCAGTATTTGTTGTTGTAAGTCTTGGTGCTGTTGTTGTTGCTGTTGCAAGCTTGTACACAGCATTTTAGTCATTTCCATCCTGACTTTATTTAGAATTTTTTTAGACGGTTAACAGACAATTTACAGCCATAATATTTTTACAACCCGTAATTTTTACTTGAATAACCAATTATTAGACCAGCTTGTATTTGAGTCGCGGTTCAATATATATTTTTCAAATCACAATTTAACAGTAAAAATTTTCTTACTTTTCAAAAAGTTTCCTTTTGACTTGTGACTCTGCTTTTGAAATCCTAATCGGCGTCAACTGATATCTTTGACTTGCGAATCTGCTTCCGAAATCCGTTCAGCGTAATCTGATATATATATACATTTTTTTTTTTGGGGAAGTGCGAGAGAAGAAGCTGTTTGAAGAAGAGATGGTTACATTTAACCATTTTGACAGTGAAAGGGTGGGACCAAGTTGCCAGCCTAGTAGCTTGTTTAAATTCATGTAGTCCAGGAACCAGCGAAAGTAGCTTGTCAGAACAGTTGCCATGAAAATATTTGTAGAAGAGACAGAGGGATGTCACAGCACATCAGTGGGATAGCGACTGTAGACTTGAGGACCTATCATCTTGCTTATTTGTCTATGGATTTTGTCAAGGACCTAGAGATGTACAGCAGGAGCACCAGACCATAAATGACAGCAATATTCCATGCAAGGAGTTTCGTTTTGGAGGCATTAAAGTTTACAAGGCATTTCCTGGTCCAGTCAACCACAGACTGGAGGCCTTTTTCAAGATCAGCAGCCAGGTTAGTTTTGTCAACAATACTAAACTTACTATTGAGGCAGGAGTAAATAGTGATGTTGTCCACACAGATGCCAACTTGGGAACTGATGACATCGGGAAGGTCATTGATGAAGATTAGGAACAGTGTAGGGCCCAAGATAGAGCCTTGGGGGACACCAGCGTTCATGATAAAGGAGCCAGAGGAAAACCCATTTAGGACAACTTTCATTTCATAGTTTGACAGGAATGATTGTATTAAGTCAAATAATCATCCTGTAATACCATATCCCTGAAGCTTATGAAAAAGTCCAGCATGCCAAACCCTATCAAATGCTTTAGAGATGTCTAGAGCCACGGCTCAAGCTTCTCCATTATTGTTGAGTGCTGCATATACAAATTCAGTTATGGCCGTGACAGCAACAGATCAGGCAAAGCAGAAATCATATTGCTTGTCGGAGAGCAGATTATGTGAAGTAAGGTGCTTAACCACTTTGGCATTGATTAAAGTCTCGAAGACTTTACTGAAGGGTGGTAGGAGACTGATAGGTCAGTAGTTAGACAGGTCAGAAGGGTCTCCAGAGTTTTTAAAGATGAGGACTTCCAACAGGCAGGAAAGCAAGAGTCAGTGAGGCAGTAGTTGTAAAGTTTAGAGAGCACATTTCTTCAGGACAATGACCAGTATCCCATCTCCACCACTGGCCTTTTGGGATTCTAATTTATAGATGATATCCAATACCATCATTGGGGTTATGTGCATCTCACTCAGTAGAGCCTCAGTTCTAGGGGGGAAATCTGGTGCAAAGTCACCAAACACAAATATATTTGCAGATGGATGTAGAGAGATAGCTTTGTCTATGTTACCGGAAATGCAATAGAGTACATCATAGTCTTGGGAGGATGGAGTGCAGTAGAGAAAGAAGAGGTAGCTTATAGATTTGATGAGAGATAGACAGAGACACATGTATGAATGGTCTGGAGAGTCAAGAGAGAGTTCACTAGATAATGGGAAATGGTCTTGTGTGTAAACTTCCAGGCCATGCATCCTTTCTTAGGAGAGGAGAGGAAAATCAAAAAGTCAGAGGAGGGGATTGATGGATTAAGGTTGGTCTAACAGGAGAGCTAATATGTCAGGAGACTTCTCAACAATGAATGATTCCACACTGAGAAGTTGGTCTGAATGCCATGGATGTTAGTGAAGGATATGTTTAAAGGTTTAGGTGATTTTTTTTCGAGCTGGTTTATGTTTTCATGCACATTTCATGTAAAACGACAGACAAGGTGCTTTGATTTAGTTTTTTATACAATTTCTCATGTGATCTAATAATTTCTTTTTTCTTTTTGGATGTTAAATGATATAAAAAATATCCAATTGTTCTTTTTATCCAAGCACTTTTGGCTATACATTAAGCCATTTTCAAGGTTGAAATATATTAACTGTTAACAAGAAATAGATTGTTGTATGTATGTATTTATATAATGTTTTCATCTTCAAAACATGGTCAAGATATTGTGCCATGTTCATAGTTGATATTATCAAGTGTTGTTTTTTTGTTTTTATTAATAAGGCTTCCATTATTTTTAGCCTTTTTTGCATGTAGATGATGCTATTATATATGTGTTGTTAACAAATATGTTATGAATAGGGTCCAGTAGGTCTCCATGAGTATTTAAATGAGACCTAATTGAGCTATGGTCAGAAAGGTGTAGTGTGAGCCTTCATGCCAAAAATGTTGTAGTATAGCCTATATAATTATTTACGAATTTTGATAGATCAGGTATACAATTTCTTAATGGACATTTAAATATAAATTTATAGATCGCACCCTGTGTGTGTGTGTGTGTGTGTATATACACAAAGTGTTCGATGGGTAAATAGTCGTCATATTATATTTTAAATTTCACACATGCACATTGTTTGGTTTTGATCTTGTTGACCACACAGTATAATATGGGCACTGTCTGTAAGAAAAAGAGCACCATGACACAATTCACTCTGCCAGAAATTTGGAAACAGCATGCTGTATTGCTTGGCATTCATGCCAGAAGCTCCAATACAAACATTTCAGGGTGTTTGGGTGTCAATCTGAGGACAGTACAGAGGATTCAGAAGTGTTGGATGAGTTTAATGGTGGTTACAAATGTGTTTGGAGTGATCACTAGTGCTGGTGACATGCCCCCATTCATCTTCCCACAGGCCTCAGACTCAATACAGAGGCCTACATCAAGTGCCTTACGAAGGTAATGCTGCCCTGGGCCAAGAGAATTACTGCTGAAGACCCTGTGTCTGGCAACAGGATTCTGCATCATGCCACACCATCAAATAGGAGAACCCAGTCATGACTGTCAAACAATTTCTGTATCCACATAACCCTTACATCTAGCCACCTAATCCCCTTGATTATTATGTGTGGGGTACAGTTGAGCAAGAGACCAATAAAACCCTTTGTAATACCAAAGATGAACAGAAGGCAAGGATTATGTCAACAATCGCCAACTTAAGCAAGTAGATTATCGAAAAGAGTTGCAGAAGATTTCAAAGTTGTCTGAAGGCCATGGTTGAAGCCAATGGTGATTTTATTGAATAAATTTATTCTTTAGTATTTTAAGATATTTTTGTGTAATTTTAGTAAATATATCTGTTAAAATGAGATGTCAGTGTTATTTTCATTTTTGATTGATTTAGACAACAATTTATCCATCACACCCTGTTTATATGTTGTTTGCTTATAATAAATCCCCTAAGGCTTTGTTATAATGACCAACCATAAAATATTACTAACTTCTTGCTTGTTGTTTCATACAATTTCTTCATTTTTCATTTATATACATAATTCATGGAAGCGAAACAAAATTCTTACTCAAGCATAGATATCACTCAGCATATCATAACAAAACACACAGATATGTACACAATATAATAAACTTACAAATCATTATGTTTTTCAAATGGTGTTATATTTGGCAACCTGGAAAATGAAAGAACCCAAGAAAAACACAACTACATAGAAATATAATAGAAATAATATCAACTACAATATTAACATAATACATGAAAGCTATTTAAGACAAAAACACTTTAACATTCTCTAGATATGCAATGATTTGAAAAGAGAAAGTGATGAACCATCTTACTAAAATGAAGTATTTGCTGAAGTTAATATTAATTAATATTTGATATTACATAAGGTGCTGAATATAATATGAATAAACATCAAAATATTAAGAAAATCAACAATGACTTTTGTTAATCAAATACTGATTGATTGGAAGTTCATGGAGTCTTTTGAAAAACACTTGCTTACTCTTTGCTGTAATTTAAACAGAAATATTTTTTTTTCTGATTTAGGCTTCAATAATTCATGGAACTCAATTCCATTGTTATTTTTAAAAACTGTAATAGAAACCAAATTTATTTCTTAGTTTTTATTCAACAAAGAACATGGTAATATACAAGGTAACCAAAAAAGTTCTGTCCATTTTTTGATTAGTCATTGAATGAAGTTGAAATATATATGAAATGTGTGTAGCAATTGTTTTCAAATTCGGACAGACGGAAGTAGGAACATCAGATGTTATAAAAAACATGCGCACCATGCCCGGCCATCAGTTATAAGCCGGACAGCTGTGATAAGGATGGAAGTGCCTAGAGATCTCGTTCGGGGATGTTTGCTTTACAACTTCAAAGTGGGCTTATCAGCAGCTGCATCAAGTCGCCACATATGTCAAGCGTTTGGGGATAGTGCTGTGGATGAACGTACTGTAAGGCGTTGGTTTCGAAAATTCAAGTTAGGAGATTTGTCTCTCCATGATGAGCCTCACAGTGGACGACCACAGGTCTTAAATGATGGAGTCCTGAAGGCGGCCATTGAAGAGGACAGTAGTCTAACGTGTGGTGAACTTGCAAGACAGTTCAACGTTTCTGATGAAACAGTTAGACTTCACCTGCACCGCTTAGGTAACACGTACAACCTGAGCAAGTGGGTTTCGCAAACGCTGTTGGAGGTCCACAAGGGACAACGAGTGGCAGCATGCATATCCCTGCTTTCTCACCACCGTACTGCATCCTTATTCAATCAAGTGCTTACCAGTGGGTAAATGGGTTCTGTACGAAACTCCCAAGCATTCCAGACATTGGTTGTCTCCTCAGGATGCTGTCCCTCACACCGCAAGACCGCCTATACACCCACGCAAGATTATACATTGTGTCTGGTGGACAGGTCGTCAAGTGGTTCATTATGAACTGCTATCAATGGGCCAAATGGTCACTGGAGACCTATACTTGCAGCAATTAAAATGTGTGCAACAGGCATTGCGCCAGAAGGAGCCAGCACTGTTGAATCACAAAGGTGTGCTTTTCCTCCATGACAACACCAGGCCACATGTTGCGTGAGTGGTCAGGGATACCATACAGCAACTTGGGTGGGAGACTTTGTGCTATCCACCTTATTCACTTGACCTTGCACCATCCGATTACCACCTCTTCCACTCCCTGGATAATCATCTTTGTGGGAAATCCTTCACCAATGAAGCATACTTGCGCAAATATAAGTTACACATACTGTGAAGCGTTTTCTTTTTTTCCTTTAAAAACGGACAGAACTTTTTTGGTTACCTTGTATATAATATAGCTTTTCAGTAAGTAATAATATCTACTGATTTCACACAAGAAAGCATATATATGCTTTTGTTAGGTATGATGCCAGTAACTCTGCACTGAATAACTAGAAATATTATTGCAATATGGAAGTGTACATGACAGATAATAAACAAAATTACCATACTCACCCATGCTAAATAAAATTATCAACATGAAATTTAAAAAAAAAAACAAAAAAAAAACTCATTATCTGCAAGGATTAAATCAAGTAAAGAAAAGTATATCAGTAAAATCATCCTATGTTCAAAGGGAACCTGGTCCTCAAGTTAATGAGTATCCTTGATATGAACAATCAATGTTTAACCCACAAGAATAATAGATTCAGCTTCATTCTGCACTATGCTTAGGTTATCATGACTGATCTTATACATTTATTAGGAGTTAAAACTTCATAAATGACCTGCTGACCTCAGAGTAGCACCGTTGTCTCTTTGACTTTACAAAGACTGGTATAGGTACAAAATCCTTATACAGTTAGGTAGTAGAACCTATAGCATATACCTCATTTTCTGTTACTGGGTGTTTTTGTTTCTGAGCATTTAAAGTGATCAGATACATCTCTCTCTACAACAAAGGGAAATATTTCATCAGTGGGTTACACCACATCATTTTCTATCTGGACTTTCAAGTATTCAAATGCCTTTTCTGCCATCTTAGCTAATAAAAATAGCTTAATCTTTATGAGAGGAACAATTGATAACCCAATGGGAATCATATACCTATAGCATGATGTAGTGAATTCATATTCTCATGAAGAGGAATCTCTTTTAGTGACTGGAGTCTTTTAGTATTAGGTTTAATTTTACTATCAAAAATAGTATATCCAAAGAAGTCAATGGAAAGTTGTAGGGTATGTAAGCTGTGATGATAGGTCAAGTTAAACACCTCAGCAGCCTCAACCAATCTCTTCTCATGCTCTTCCTTACTTTTCTGACAAAGTTGTTATACAAGCATGCAAACATGTCAGAAATATAGTTGATAATGAATTTCTCTACAATGGTCTGAAAACAAACAACTTCATTGTTTTCTCAGAATTGGTATAGTTGTTCACAGGCCTAAAAAGTAGTGTATTGAGACTTGATGGTAAGTGGGTTTCAAATGATCTGTATTAAAAATCTTTAGTGAATCACAGTGTTTGATAAGTGAGAAGCATCTAAAAGTATGAAACAGTTCACAGTCTGAGACTACCATTCTTATGTTACTTGTTAAATGGTCATTACTGTTTGCCAAGGAAAAACTGCAACCGAGTTGGACACAAAAGTTTGCATTGCCGATCTAAAAATAAAACCAATAGCTATATAAAAAATACAAGGTCAGACGAACTAGACAGTGCTAATATCAGGAAATTTGTGCATGTAAAAATGTTAAGTGTGGAATTTCAACTAGACTCAGGTTGTGATTTAACAATTTGCAAATATGGAAAAGATTGGGTAAGCCCACCATGATAAAATCTAGCAAGATTGCAAGATCAGTAACAGGGGAAAAAATTAAATTTGAGGGAGAATTGATTGCAAATATAACGTTCAACGGGAAGACTTTTAAATTAATATTGTTCATCCTGAAAAATGCTAACAACCTATTTGGCACTGATTGAATGACACAATTCCAGCTTTGGGACTTGCCTATAAATTCTTACTGCCAAAAAATTGAAAATTGGAATGCCGAAGCTGAAAACCTGAAAAAAGAACTGAAGGAAGCTTATCCAGAAATTTTTTTCTGGTGGGTTAGGCAGGTGTAACAAAATGATGGCAAAAATTGAACTTCAAGACAACGTCCAGCCAGTGTTCAAAAAGAAGCAAAATGTGCCTTTTGCCTCGTTGGAATAAATTAACAAGGAACTTGACAGATTAGTAAAAACTGGTGTTCTATCAAAGGTAGAGTACAGTGAATGGGCCACACCAGCGGTCTATATAAAAAAGAAGTCGAAAGACATATGCGTTTGCGCTGATTTTTTGACAGGATTAAATGCTGTTCTGAAGGACTATCATTATCCTCTTCCTGGTCCAGAAGACATTTTTGCAAAGCTAAATGGGGGGAAAATTTTTTCGAAAATTGATCTTAGCGATGCTTATTTGCAAATTCCAGTTGAAGAGGTGAGTTCTAAGCTATTGTGTATAAATATGCATTGCGGATTATATAAATTCAAATGTTTATCGTTCGGGGTGAAAGTCTTGCCAGCAATTTTTCAGGAAGTCATGGATACTATGCTGAGTGGTCTTAACTTCTCAGTCGCTTATTTAGATGACATTCTGATAAAAAGCCAAAGTGTAGTTGAACATAAGGATCACATCCACAAAGTTTTTACTAAGATTCATGATTACGGTTTCAAACTTAAAGAGACCAAATGTAATTTTTTCATGGAAAAAATTGAATACCTAGGACACATAATTGACAAGGATGGCAGGAGACCAAATCCTGAACAGGTTGCCGTGATTAAAGATATGGCGGTGCCAAATAACATTGTTTTGTTGCAGAGCTTCCTTGGACTAGCAAATTATTACCAGGCATTTATACCAAATATGCATGATCTGTGTGCCCCCTTTAATGAACTATTAAAGAAAGACAAGCCTTGAGTTTGGACAGCAGAATGCCAGGAGGCATTTGAAAAAATGAAGAAAACACTGACGTCAGAGTTATTTCTTACACATTACAACCCAGACTTGGAAATCATTGTTACCAGCAACACTAATAGCATCAGGGTATGCAATCTTCACAAAATGACTGATGGAATAGTAAAACTGATAGCTTGCATGTCATGAGCGTTGCTTTCTGCAGAAAAAAATGATTTGCAGATTGAAAAAGAGGTGCTTGAGATTATATTCGCAGTTGCGAAGTTCCACTACTATATTTATGGTCAGCAGTTCACTCTACAGACAGGCCACAAGCCATTACTCACTATTTTTGGCTCAAAGAAAGGTCTACCTAATCACACAGCCAACAAACTACAGAGATGGAGTACTACCTTGCTAAATTACAATTTTAAAATGGAGTACATGACATCAAAAACATTTGGCGATGCAAACGGGTTGTCAAGACTAATTCCCAAGTACAAAGAACCACTGGAAGATACAGTGCTCACTTCCCTTCAATCTGAAGGAGAATTAAAAACTACTTTTTGTAATACAGTAAGGGAACTTCCAGTGATGCTTGAACAAATAAGACCAGAGGCTCTCCACAATGAGTATATCAAGAAAACCAAAGCAAAAATTTTTGAAAAGGACCAGCAAACTATGGATGTTTTCTCTATATGCAACGAGGTGTTACTATACACGGAATGTGTCGTGATTCTGTCAACACTCCAGAAGCATATTTTGAAAGATTTTCATGCTGGCCATCCAGGAAGTACTAGAATGAAAAGTTTGATAGGTAGCTATGTTTATTGGTAAAACATGGACAAAGATATAGAAAACATTGTCAAATCATGTAAAGGCTGTGTCATGACAGTGAAGGCACCTCCTATTAAATTCAATCCCTGGCCCAAAACGGATCTACTTTGGTCAAGAATCCACATTGATTTCTCGGGCCCTCTAGAAGGATATTACTACCTCATTGTAGTCGACAGTTTCTCAAAGTGGCCCGAAGTACTCAGATGCAAAAACCCAACTACAGAAATTATCATAAAATTTCTACATGAACTGTTTGCCAGATTCGAAGTAGTGGACACCTTAGTGTTTGATAATGGAAGTCAGTTTATATCAAGAGATTTTAGAGACTTCTGTGAAACATATCAGATCAAACACATCACTACCACTCCGTACCATCCGAGGTCTAATGGACAGGTCAAGAGGTTTATGGATACCTTGAAGAGAGCTTTGAAAAAAGCTAGGGCCACACCAACTGAAAAAGCCCTTTGACGATTTCTTCAAGTATACAGGATTACACCTAATAACAAAACACCAGCTTCACAATCTCCAACTGAGGTGATGTTCGCATGTCAGATACAGTTAGTTTTTGATAAACTACTCCTGAAACAGATGAAGCCAGGAAGAACAAGCATCGTGCCTCCAAGATGATATAACCCTGGAGAAAAAGAATGTTCAAAGACAACAAATCTTTTTGGGAGATGGGTATGATCGAAAAAAGAGTTGGGAACATGTTATATATGGTAAAGTGTCCAAAATTTATGCATAAAAGACATCTCAACCAACTTAGGAAACGCCTAAATGATGAGGCTGATAGCGAGCTTCCTGATGTTACAAGATGAGATCTTGCCCTGCTTCGATAAACGGAAGTTACCATCACGAGTCCCCGACTCGAAATGAAAACTACACATCTACGCATAGGCTCGACGCAGATACTTCCGTTTGGGATAAACTCGAAAAAAAATGAAAAGAATTAAATCAACCAATCGGACCGCCTCCGCCGTATTCAAAAAATTGCCATTTGGAGCCGATAGGCGTGTATAAGTTCAACACGGGAAAGTCAAAAGGAGTGCCATTCAACGGCAGAGGCAGAAGGGTCACGTCGCCGCTCCTGACACACTGGCCCGGCGATTTAAACGAAGCATGTGACCGCTGCTGCTAATGAACTCTCGTCCGACGCCTTGTCAAAGGGTACCTTTCCCTCAACTTCTTAAATATGAACCTTTTACTAGTTCTTATTTTCCTCACTAAAAGAGATTATAAAATATATCTACAGTCTTTCTTGTTCTTTCGATTCTGAATTCCTTTGTTTTGCAACCAAACGCAGTATTTCGCCCACACTGACTTCACATCGCCCACGTAACTAAATACGGAATATAACACTGAGAAAACAGTAATGGATGTCATATATGACACTTTTGATATTCTGACCCCTGTAATGGCCCCTGAAATACACCATTCTAAGAGAAAAAGGAAAGCAACGGATTTAATAGTTGTCAATACTAAATGTAAAAGGTATTGAGACCACAAACACATAAAAGTTCTCAAACTTGTTCTACATTGAACTTGGTAAAACAAGTCAGCCAAGTTTTAAATTCCTAGCCAAATGTAAAAAAGAAAACGCTTGTTTTCTCTACAAATTAAAACAAGTCAAGCGGAGGAAAATCACTCATAAGTTGGTAAACTTTTTTTTACAGGTCCATATAAAAAAAAAATGTTATTTCTGGAACTTTACACTTTTGGCTATTCTTGTTGTGCCAAACACTTGCCTCATAATCCTTTAAAAAGAGGTTCTTCTAATTTCATGTAATTAATTAACTCCGAGGTGTCTATTCTTAATATGTCCACCTCCAGGAGACCATGATCTTTTATGCACTCCATGACAATGATTGGTATTACTTCAAATCGTGTCTTCATCTCGAACACCCACTCAAAGCATCCCAGTGTTTTAATAATTGATCAGTCAAATTGTTTCAATTGCAGATCCTCTTTCATTCCAGTCTTCTTATTTTCTCCCAAAATTCTTGGGTATTAAGGTTTTCTACCCATATCCACTTCCACTAGCAGAGTTATTCCATTTATTTTTACCCTTTCGCTACTCTTATTTCTCACTTCATAAATTTCAGTGTTTCTTGTCAGAGGATCTATCTTCTCCCCTTCTACTGGCTACAGTCAGCATTAAGAAACTGGGAAGGGTTAATCTGATAAAAGTAACCTGCAATGAGCTACATTATTGTTTATATAAGCAAGAATCGGTTGTCTGTTTTGAAAGTCACTACCATCTTTACTTTCCTTGTAGCTCACCCACTTTGTTTCTGAATGCATTTCAACTAGCATCATCTAAAAATTCCTCAGACTTAAAAAACTTATATTTGCATAATGACTGGAAATGTTTTTTCTTCTTACACTTAAAACACATCTTCCCAAAACCCAGGCATTTGTTCCCACAAGTAGACAATGTAGACAAAGGAAGCATAGAAATCTACATTAATTACTTCAGTATGGCAATTTAGGCATATTTTGTTATCAACAAAAATGTTCACTTAGTTGACTAAATGTAACAAAGTTACTGGATTAGATTTGACCAGTAAGTGAAGTTATACCTGGTGCCAGTTGGAATGCAAATTAACTTGTGAAGCTGATATGAAAATATCTGGCTAATTTAGGTAATCTGGATTTTACTAGCATACTAAAAGTACCTTGGGTTATAGTTTTTCTCATGGGCTTTTGGAGAAATGTAAATAATTACAATAAAATGAATTACTTGGGTTTGAACTTATGAATTAACAAGTTTTTAATTAGCAGGATTGATTGCAACAAGAAGCACACACCCCTTGCCCCATGTGCTGCTGGAAAAATGATACTTGGGATAAACCAGTTGGCCCCAAACTAGGTCAGATCAGGACAAATTCAAAGTTGAGATTTTTTTTTTTTAAATCCTATAAATCCTTTTTACATTGTTTGTTAGTTTAGGAATTTGGTTGACCCTGACCATGAGAGACTAGGGCATCATCAAAATCCTTCCCTGATACTATGCCCAAATACAAATCAACTTGTAACCTTACACTTGAAAGGAATATATATATATATATATATATATATATATATATATATATATATACATACATACATAAACAGTATGGACAGAAAGGGCAGTCTGAGCAGTATGATATAATGTAACTTGAGCAGTTGACATAACCATCCTTCTTTGCCACACCCTCCATCACTCCCTGCAAGATAGTGCCTGAGAATAATTTTCTCAACAAAAGAGATCTCCAACCTGAAAGATTTTGTTTTCAGACTGATAGATAAATTGGAGATCAGGTTTTGGAAGCCAACTTTATCTACAGGCTGAAGACTGAGTTTCCTTATTTGTTCAACTGACTACCAGTCCAAGATTTCTTTTAAGAGAATAAGAGAAAGAGAAATATAGCTCCAAATGACATACTTGCAAGATTAGATTAAGAATGACAAGAATGGCAAATCATTTCAATATTTGCATTATCAACGGAATGTTATACATTTTGGTGATGTGAATAACATGTTAAAATGGTTCAGCATTTTATATGAAAAAGTACCAACTTATAGTTGTGTTTCCATAAATAAACAATACAACAGATCTGTGGGTCATATAACATCAGGACTACATTTAAAGTGGTTTGACACTTCTTCCGAGTAAGATCCACCCATAGAGGGGAACATGACCAAGGACAGTTTGTATACCATCCCATGCAACTGTGGTAAGAAATATAAAGGAGAAACAGGCTACCCCCTTAAGGTGAGACTCCAAGAACATCATAAAACTGAAACACAAGGGAAAACAAAAAAAATCAGGCAAAACTGACCACATATGAAGTGAAAAGAGAGATTACAGCCCCCTGTGAAATTGAAATAATAGACAGAGAATATCACTGGAAAACACAAAAACTAAGCCACAAAAATCTCTTAAGCCGGCCAAGCACAGAAATGAATACAATATGTGAACCAGATATGTGAATACAGAGTGCTAGAGAAAAGCAATAATAACAACAAAATTGCTATATGAGCTTTGGTAAAAAGAAAAAAAAAAAACACTGAGACATTAAGTTTTTATAAGTCTAAAGAATTCATACACTGATGTCCTCAGTGGATAAATTTGTTTTAAGTGCTCTGGTCTCAACCACTTAGCTAAGGACTGTAAACAAAGAGTCCAGGAGGGAAGAGATAACCGGTTGCACAGATCATGCCATGTACTGTGTTGCTTTCATTGCAACAAGGTTGGATATATCTTGCCTGATTGCCAGGGAAACGGTTCAGGGGAATGCCAGGCTCCTCCCCAAAAAAGTAAAGAACAATGGACTATCAGTCATCAAAGTGCTTGTGAATGAACAGAAGTATGTAGCCCTTGTAGACTCTGGCTGCTCACATACACTAGTGAGCAGATCCATATGTCACCTCTGGCAACACCAGGAGGTGAAAGTGCTGACAGCTGATGGGAAATTGCTGAAGTGTCAAGGGTATGGCACAGTCAAAATGGATGTTGGTCGTGCTCTACCCGTGAACATTGAAGTCCTAGTTGTGGATAGAACATTGCTAGAATTTAATCTGCTTTTAGGATTGATGCGATCCGGGAGCTTGGGGCAATGTGCATCACTAAATCGAATGAAAGAAGATATATCCCAGTGTGCCACCATCTCCATCAATGAACCTGACTTTAGTGTGCAATTTGACCACCAGAAGGTGCCTCAAGGAAATGGGCCAGTGGTTAAACACCAGAAAGACTGAAAAACAGTGTGCCGGACAACACCATGCCTGATGCTGTCCGGGATGAATACGACAAAGAACTGCATCTGAGAGAATGGAACCAACAGGGAGTGAACATATCCCTGTTAGATTTGCAAAAAGCATACCTACAGATACACATCAACAAGGCATTGTGGCCCTTTCAAACCATGTTGATCAAGGGCAGAAGGTAATGCCTTACACAATTAGGGTTTGGCTTATATGTTGCACCTCTCATTATCAGGGCTATCATAGATTTAGTCATGTCCCAGAATGGACAACTTGTGGGACACTTTCCCATGTGTGCATGGTTAAGGATAGCAAGTAACAAGCAATTGCAGTGTCCAAGGGATGGGATGGCACAATTGAAAATGCTACCATCCACATGATAGCCAGGGTACAAGAAATGGATCCTGTTGGTGGGAACTGGTGTGTGAGTGGTCATGAAATTAAGATATGGGTAGACACCAGATTGTAGGCCACAGGAGTGGCATTGGAAGTGAACATTGTTGTGGATGCTTGTTGGTTGTGTCGGTAGGAGATACTAAGCACATCAATTTAGAACTTGATGCAATGATAAAAGCATCAATCTAGCTCTCCAATGGCAGATGACGGTCTTGTACCTGGTCACTGACTCTGCATGCATTCATCACTGTATATCAGACTCTTTGACTGGGAAGGCACACATAAGAACAAGGGAAGCCAATGAGATGTTGATAAGATGGCAACTTGAAACACTTTGCTTACTAGTTAATGAGTATGCACTGACAATAGATGTGAAACTGGTTAAATCAGCACTAAATTGGGTAGAACACCTCACCAGAGTGCTCCAGAGGTGGTTGGAGCAGCATAAGAAGCCGAACCTGTACAACTAGGGTGTGCCACTATAAGAATGATGATTAAGTGTCATGTAGCTAAAATCCACCAATAAAGTGGGCACGTGTATGAAGAGGACACTGTATTTTGCCAGGTCTGTTGACTTGTTAGTATCAACAACAGTCACAAAGTCACTTGTCAAGAATTGTGAGCTTGCCAATTTATTGACCTGGCACAAGTACACTGGCAGAAAGGAAAGGGCTGGGAGTAAAAAACAACTGGAGCAGGTTAGTGATGGATATTACACATTACAGCAGTGAACACTTCCTAACCCTTATTGATTGTGGTCCATCTTGATTGCAATATGGTGACTGCTTCATCAAAAAGACTACACCAGTGTCATTAACCAATAAGCATCAATTTTTTTTTGCAATATCCACCAACCGAAATTTTAACTGACAATGATACAGCTTTCACATGTGAGCACTTCAGAAAATTCCTCAGCAACTGGGGCATACAGCATTGATTCCAATGTGCATAAGCACCTACCAGGAATAGTATTGTCAAAAGGAGTCACAGAAGCATTAAAATCATTGCTACTAGAAAGTAGTGCTCCATATCAAAGGCAGTCTACCTAGCATAATGTCACCCCCTAAGGACAACCTCTCACCATCTACAGAGCCAGCAGATGCACTACATAAGTATCACATTCACATATAGAGCAGTGATGTAGCACATCCACTTGAACCATAGAATACTCAAGGAGCATACGAGATGGGAGACATTGTCTGGTTTAAGACTCCACAAGGGAGGTGTATGACCAAATTTAAGATGGACCACATAACCAAAGTTAAAAGTTCAGTCAGTACAGGTTGATGGAATTCCCTGTCATGTGAAGGACTTGCGTCTCTTTCAGAGATTGTATTATTTATCTGAACATAAAGGTGATTCAACAGAAAGTGAGCTGTTAGCTGAATTGAGATCAACATTACCAGGCAATTCTCCTGATAACCAGCAGCACAGAGTCTGGCACAGGAAAAACCAATGACTCCACCAGTGGTGATTCATCCAAAGACAAAACTCCCGGTTGCATTTGCTGTAATCATGAGATCACTGGTGAGTGTAGTGGACTACCACAGAGAGCAAAGAGGCCCAGGGTTGCATGTATTTTATTGAAGCACTAGAATAAACTCAAGAATAAAATAACTTACCTCCAGCACAAGCAAAGATTCAAATGTACCTTGCCGTGTAAACTGTCCAACAGATAAAAAATGGCGGCTTTGTGGGTTACATATTTAAAATACTTAGATCTTGGAGTAAGATACTTTCTCGCAAGATTATCTTTGTGCATATATGCAAATTTTGGCTGTCAATGATAGATAAAAATGGAAAGAATGGAGTGACAGAAAGAAAGCAGGAAAAAGATGGTTGACTGCTGTGTAGAATTGGCTACAAATGTCACGGACAAGAGAAGAAATTGACTGTTACAAGTTTTGCGGATAAGAGAAGAAATTGATTGCTACAATAAGTTTAAAGCTTTTTCTTTGCTACATAGTTACATAATCAATCTGGTTCTTTGTGTCTCTTCCTGGTTTCTCCATGTTCACAGGTGTCTTGGGTACTCCTGGAGCCAGATGGTGACAATTATTTGATCGTTTGCAGTGTACCACTGGACCCATCTTTTACTCCTCATGCTTCAGGATCCTAGTCTAAACTTGCCAACTATTTTGCCTTCTTTTCCAACCTTAGCATTCGGGTCTTCCATAATAAGAGTGATGTACAATGGGGCCTTGGCATTGTCAAGAGAGTTGTAAAAGTTATTGATTTCCTTCTTCATGCTCTGTGCATATACATCAATAATTGCTATGTTAAAGAGCTTCCATTTCAGTTTAACTAACAAGATTCACTCTGAGATTTGACAGAACAAATTTCCCTAATGTCACTGCCTAATATTAAACCTATACCTATTTCATTTTTTTCTCGCCATGTACTATCCTCCATGTGTTGCTTACAAAATCCCCATTACTTGCCCTCCTATTTTCACATATGTTTAGAAAAGTCTTAAATTTGTCAGATTTTACAAGTATAGAAGTAGATCTAATAGATATATGACAGACTTATATTTTCTGAATCATTATAATCAAGTCTTTCTTTCAGTGTCTATAATACTTGGTTAATAATCGTTCAAGACTAACCACAAGAGGAAACTATTTTCTCTACTGAGGTTGGCACATTACTAATTTTACAAATATAAGATTGATGGGTTTATGATTTTACTTGCAGCAGTTTATTTTTTTTTACCTAATGACTGCAAAAATCCATGACATTTAGTATTGTTGTGAGAAGTCTTTCAGACTAACATTTTAGTCATAAGTGCTAATTTGTTATCTTGTATATCAATCTAATCAAAATAAACTCATTTTAAAAATAATCCTTTTCCAGAAAGATAGGCTTCAGTCCTGTCACTGTCCAAGCACAGCAAATATTTTTGTTTACTGTCTCACTCCCAAGATGTCTGTCAAACATTCCACTGTTGGCAAATGAATCACATTGAAATTTCATTTACTCTCTTTTTTCTTAAGTGAGGAAAAGGAGATATATACTATCCACATTCCTATTTGACAGTTTTGTATCTCACTTAGATTTGATAGGGTGGAAATATCCACTTTTAAATCATTTGATATAGAGTACATACACTGCTCAGCACTGCTTTGAAATACCTTATATAGAAATAGCATATTATTTGCATATATCCTCCTGTATACTTTAAATCATCTGTAGGTTACTTAAAATAAATAAAATGTACATGCTAAATATGAACAAAACCTTCTGACAGAAAATAGATAGCTGAGAAAAAACTTATATAGAAGCAAATTT
This sequence comes from Acanthosepion pharaonis, assembly GCA_903632075.3. Taxonomy (NCBI): domain Eukaryota; kingdom Metazoa; phylum Mollusca; class Cephalopoda; order Sepiida; family Sepiidae; genus Acanthosepion; species Acanthosepion pharaonis. Next base: position 198,622 of record CAHIKZ030004884.1, read on the forward strand.
TATCATCAAAATATTTGTGCCATGAGTAAAAAAGATTGAAGAAAATTCTAATATATGAAGGATATAAATCCTGTAGCTGACAACAAAGACAGTAGGAACCTAAAAGTAATTATTACTTATTAAAGTATATACATACATGAAAGGAACATCAGTATTAGAATATAAAATGGATTTGCAAGATGAAACTGAAATAGTTGTTAGTGTTTTATATTATATATATATATATATATATATATATATATATATATATATATTATATACATACACACACTTTTTTGCAGAAACTATATACTGAAAACTGAAGTAATCTATTTTTACTCTAATAAAATACTTACTACAATATATTTGCATTAAACAGTTACGAAAAAAACAACACAAGGCACTCTAGTTTCACTCAATATCAAAAATCTTTAAATGAAAAAAATCAATATATGACTGCATTTAAAATATGTCTCAAATTTTACCTGAAATTCCCTGAAAATTACTCTATACAGGTGCAACAAAAATTATTTATACAACCGTAATGGGAATATTTACAACCAAATCAATGGCGCTTCCTCCTCTAAATATTACATGGCACACATTGGAAACAATGTATTTAACAAAATAACCAAACCAAAAATCTATAAAAGGTATATTGACAACCTTCCCATATTATCTACAAAAAGTGAAAACATAAAATCCATCTTTGAACAAACTATACTAAATTTCTCATTAACTTTGTGTTACTAATAAAATCCCATTCTTCAATCTATAAAAGGTACATTGACAACATTCCCATATTATCTAAAAATGGTCCAGAAAGTGAAAACCTAAAATCCATCTTTGAACAAAATTCTATACTAAAATTCTCATTAATTTAGTGTTAATAATAAAATCCCATTCTTCAATCTATAAAAGGTATTTTGAGAAGATTTGCATATTATCTAAAGAAACTGAAAACCTAAAATCTATCTTTAAACAAAATTCTATACTAAATTTCTCATTAACTTTGTGTTACTAATAAAATCCCATTCTTCAATCTATAAAAGGTACATTGACAATATTCCCATATTATCTAGACAGTGAAAACTTAAAATCCATCTTTGAACAAAATTCTATACAAAAATTCTGATTAACAGTGTTAATAATAATATCCCATTCTTCAATCTATAAAAGGTACTTTGAGAAGATTTGCATATTATCTGAAAATGGTAAAGAAAGTGAAAACCTAAAATCCATCTTTAAAGAACATTCTATACTAAAATTCTCATTAACTTAGTGGTAATAATAAAATCTCATTCTTCAATCTATAAAAGGTACATTGACAACATTCCCATATTATCTGAAAATGGTAAACAAAGTGGAAACCTAAAATCCATCTTTGAAGAAAATTCTAAACTAAAATTCCCATTAACTTAGTGTTAATAAAATCCCATTCTTCAATGTTTGCATAGACTTCATCAATAATGTATTTAACACCTGCTTATAAAAAAAAAACACTAACAGCAACTCCTACATTCTCAATTATAAAAGTGAATGTCCAGATAGTAGGAAAAAAAAAAAACTTTAATTGAGCATACCTAAATCTTTTTTTCCAATAACTGTTTTTCAATTAACTTATAACAGACATATAGAACAAACATTAGTTAATAACAATTTCCCTAACTGCATTACTGACAACGAAATAATAATTCTACAGAAATTAAACAGAACAATACAAAAAATTCACCGCATCATGACATTAACATCTTTTAGTGCAACTAAATGCATAAAAATTATGAACAAGACAAATTCGCCATACAACACATCATAAAATTGGATATCAGCACAGTTTGTGTGGAGAGGCTGGATAAAATTAAGTTTCTGAGCACATACTGTGTACAGGATCTCTCTTGAACAGCAATACTCTCAAGTTAGCCAAGACAGTACAACAGTGACTTATTGAGAAGTCTCATAAAAAAAGGAAGTTACTAATGATCTTCTACTACTGTTCTATTGATAGTGCACTGGTATACTGAATGACTGGTATGTCAGCTGTTTAGCAGGAGACAAGAGAACACTGGAAATGATTACAGATATTGCCTAGAAAATAATAGGTTCTTCACTACCCTTCTTGATGAAAATTTTTAATTCTCATTGTCACAGCAGAACTGGAGACATTATGAAAGACAGTATTTGTGAAGGGTACCACTTGTTTCAACTGTTACCCTCGGGGTAAAATTTTAATTCTATTATTTCTAGGACAAAGCACCTGAGAGACAGCTTTTATCTTTTTGCCCTGCATAAAATGAATGCTGCAACATGTTGACAATTTTCAACATATTTTGAACATATTACTTTATTCAATGTTGTTCATGTTTTTAAGTAAATCAATAGAATAAAAACAATAAATTTCACCTGTAGGCCCTAGCAAATATATACAACTTACTATATACTATAAAAAATTAAAAATTGCCAAGCTCATAATTACATGTGCATGAAATCCAAACTTCAGACCACAATGTAATCTATCAATTACATTGTTCAGTACATGGCTGTGATCTTTGTAATAAAGATAAAACCTCAAATGAATATACTGGCAACACAACAATCTGTTTAAGTAGACATCTAACTAACCACTTGAGTGATCTTATACTGCCATTTTAAAAATATCTAATTGTAGAAGATGTTGAAAGATAATGGAAGATTTTTTTTATAAAACATTACAGACCTTAACTTAACATTAGTTGCTTTGAAACTAGCCTACATGTATCAGAAGGTACCCCAACATGGAATTACTACTACAATAAAACACAGCATACAATACAAACACAAAAATATATTAACAATGAGCACCTAGAAAATGGTTAAAGAATTAGCTGAAAGTGCTTGGAACAATAATCATTATTGACAACTTATACACAGTCATTATCCTCATAAAAGAAAATTTTAAGGGTGCTAGAAAAACTTAATTAAAAATCTTACAAAATTTTCTTTGTTTGTCATATTCAAAGAAACATATGTACAAAACAACTAATCTTGTATTTTCTTTTTGTCTATTTGAGAAAAGGAATTTTCTTTAAATTATAGAAATTGTTAATATTTTCATTTAGAGAAAAATATACTCTCAGAAAAGAGATCTTTGGAAAATCTTTTGAAAAAAAAGTTTTCTTGACATGCAAATTTAAGCTTGGTATTCCAACATCGTTCAGCTCCCTAACTCTTTCTCCATACAAAACTTATTAATTTCTTTTACAAATGCTCATCAAGGAGCTTCTAAGCTACCATACTGGATAATCTGAATGTGATTCTTTTACTTTTTGTTTGCTATACAAGAAAAACACACATACATATAAAATAATTTGTCTTCTAAACAGTAATCATTTCCACAAACTACTTCTCACATTACAAATTATTGCTGATTTTCACTAAAAATGAGACCTGATTATGATCCTATAATGAGATTTAAAGAGAAAACAATAGGAAATTAAATCTTACTTCTGCATAATGATCCAGATTTCAGTTATTTCATATATATCATTATATTATCATACATTTTATATATATGTGTGTGTATACACGCACACACTTCTACAGTACAAAAATACACCCAATGCAATTTGAGAATATGAGAAAAATATAGCTGAGAAATGCATAGCTTTAGAAAAAATACAGCTGAGGAATTTACCATAATGTTACAAAGCTTTTTATTGTTTTTGTTCTGTAATTATTATTTAGAAATATTCTTCATGATATTTGAATATTTTGTTGACTTGACAAAAGACTTCCTCCAAATTTGCAAGATTTCAATAATGCCATTGAAATCAAATGACTGTTTAGAGAATGTGAACATCTCTTGTTTGCATAACCTAATTGTTCTTTATAACCTAATTTCAAGTTAATTTTTTGTTTTGTTTTAGATTATAGCTGAAAGATCTAACCATATTTTCTTTTCAACTACTATGCTATCCTTATAAATGACCTAATTTAATGTCTCATCATTCATGTTTTCTTTAATTATAAAATATTCCAGCACCATTTACAGAAAAATATAGTCCCACTTTCAAACATTTTACTGCAGGTAATAGTTATTTTGAGATTATAGAATCATTGCTAGCCATCCTGTTACATACATGATGAAAATTTGATTTTAATTTCATTTGATCAAATAATTTTCTTCCAAAAATTGTAAAATTTCTGCAAATAATCTTGTGTTGCTAACTTTGTCATTAAAGTATGTTTTATTTCATATGGGATATATGTAACCCTATCATTCCAGGTTTGTTAATCATTAATAATTCTTTTAGTAAATAATCTACTTGCTTTTTGAATCATCCTTTTGGCTGATCACTAGATTTTGTTGAAATTTTCTTTGTATATTTCTAAGCATTCATCAGCTATTTCATGTGTAAAATTTTTAATACACATATATAGAAAATTTTAGAAATTCCTAACTTCTACCACTATCCAAAATTGTACAAAGATATTTAGATTCTAAAAATATTTCTTGTGTTTCAAACTGCGAAAATATTCTTAAACTATCTTGTTGTATTCTAAGCTCCTTAACATTTTAGCTGTAGTGATCAACTTATTGTAAGATGTTGATGCACAAATGACAGATTGAATCATACTAACATGAAGTTTTACTTAAAAAAAAAAATCTGTAACTTTATAGATTGATATATGATGTTCTAGTGCTATATTTTGTTATGTCATGATTTTTCTTATAGTTTCTGGAGGCACACACACACACATTTATCAGTACCAGATGCACTGGTTGCATTCACTCAAAATATCACTATAGTCCAACGTAACCTAAGGTTTGCTATTGGCTACAGAAGGTAATCAGCAGTGAGTTGACTTGCTATCACAATTGCTTACAATTTTGGCTGTATCTAAGTCTTACTGTTTGTCTCTTTCTTTAGCAACTTGGACCTATGCCATGTTAATGGAGGACTCACTGCTTTGCTCCATAGCTACTGCATAGTGAGCCCCCATTCTTTCTCTCTTTCAGTTTGGATGAACATCATGTTAATGAGATGAGTCATGTCATAATGTGTGAAAAACAAAGACAAAAATCTTGAAAACAGCCTTACTTTGGTTTCAGAATGTTTGCTTATTTTTTCTTCTTTATTACAAGTCAGTGGATGTTTTCAATTCTGCAACTCCACAAGGAGAATATCAATTGGTAGACACCACAGCTCTAAATTCTCCAATCTAGCAGTGATTTCTCTTAACAGTCCATTCCCAGGGTTTAATAATAATAAATCTGTTGATAAAACTTAAACTGGGTCCTCAGACAAGATGAGCTAACAATTCTCACCTTAGGATAATTTGGTAACAATATGTCAATAAATCAGATTTTAACATCCAACCTTACATGCAAGCCACCAATCTGCTACTGGGTGGGATTCCACTAGTGTTTACCACAGTGGCCCGTTGGCGTGTTTGTCTCAGCAATGTTACCACTGGTAGATCCTTAGAGGCCCGCTAGTGCCTGCCACCACTGGACCACTGGTGGTTTGCATGTAGGGTAGTTTATTGTCATTTATTCAAGCATAAACCTTTTTTCCGTTACTAAATGGCTCCCTCTTCTAGTTTCCACCTTATTATAGATTAATTTAGCTCAGGATTTTGACATTTGATTTATTTTGATTAGAAAATCCACTGTCCATTTTTATCACTCATTTTACAAGTCTCAGTCCATATAAAGACATTATATAAATTTTATTTATTACTATTCCTTAAAATTTAAATTGGGAAATATTTGAGTTTTAAGATATTTACACATCTTTTTTTTACCTTTATTTGGGTATATATACATATATGTAAAAATTCTAATATAAATAAAAATCTATCCACAAAAAGACAATACGAATGAAGTTAAAAAAAAAAAAAAAACTTTTCTTTACCCACATGTTAAATGGAAGTATTTTATTTTGCAACATGTATGTATAAGCAGAAGTAAAAATTATCATTAGGTTTTCAAAATTTTAAAATTTAAGAACACTCATATATATTCTTCAGGCTAACTGTGAAAGTCAAGGAAAACTATAGAGGGTGCTAAATGATGTAAATTAATGACTAATAAACAAAAGTGAATAAATGTTGTTGCTGTAGTTGATCAGAACCAAAAATGTCTCTATTTCTGAAGCATATATATATATATATATATATATATACACACACTTGAAGAACTTTTTACTCTGTGAACTGAACTATAAAAGCAACTATGAAATGACTGCAACTGTGCATGTTTTATCTCCAAATAATCATCTTATTTGATGCAACAATATAAATTGTCTGCATTTTTTCATAGGCTCTGAGAAGCACTTCCCTAAATGCAAGCCACTAGTGGGTGTTGGTGGGCCGCCAATAGCAACTCCAGTAGCAACTAATATTTACAATAAGCAAAATACTTTTCTGTATTTCAAAACTAATTTAAACTAACTGAAAGGAGTTTTTGTCTTGAAATCACTAAAATAGTTGATTTTAGCACTATTCTTAGACATCTGTTATCATAATGTAATCCTCTTTATTAAAAAATATTTCAAAAATAAAATATACTTTTCTGAAACTTTATTTGAGGAATATTAGTTGATTTAAAGTTTAATTAATCTGATTTGAAACCAAATGCATTTTTAACATGGTGGTAGGTGTTTATTTAAGGTGTTGACAGCTTGACTGGCAGACAGAAGTTAAATCTATTTTTTTTCTATGGTGGACATATCTGTAAAAATTAGATGAGGAATATAATATGAGCACCTTTTTATATAATTTTTAACTACCTAGTAATCTTAAAAATATAGGAAAATAGTTTTCATAATCTAATGTTTTATTGAATTTTGGGTAATTTGGAATTTAATTTACAATAGTTATCACTCTTATTTTTTCATAATATTGTATATGGACATCTGTATTTAAAAAATCGGCATGTTTATACACAAAAAAAAAAATTCAAAATTCTTTTTACAATGTTAGGAGTTGCTGAATTGTAGTAAGCTTTTCGATTTGTTATTCTTTTCTTTCTTTTTATGTGCCATGTCCTTTCAGGATGTAGACGATCATGGCTCTCCACCTCCCTCTATTCCTTGCAGCTCTAAGCAATCTCCTTTCTTCTGCTTCCTCCCCCAAACCATGTTCTGTCATCCACTTGCTCAAGCTCATTAGGTATGTCATGTACTGCTTTCCGTTGTCTCTCTTTCCCTCTATTTGACCCATGAGTATCAGATTCTCCAGGCCCTCCTCCTCATTATGTGTCACAGAAACTTCAGCTGCCTCAAGTATTCTTTTGTAGAACCACATCTCAGTTGCCTCGAGTCTTTTCTTCAGCCTTGAGGAAATCGTCCAACATACATTGCCATAAAGAAGAACAGATGTCATGTAACGGCTCAGTATTCTTTTCTTTGTCACCAAAGAAATCCTCCTATCTTGTTACCAAAGAAATAATAATCAATAAAGATAGTAACTGAGTTCAGCTGTTTTATTTTTGTTTGCTGAAAAGTTATTACTTTTACCCACTTCTCAAAATATCTGACCAACTGACCAAACCCGTTCTCTTCTTTATTTTTAGCGCTTTTTGGTCAAGCATTGAATTTAATTATCAGCACTCTCTTGTAAACCATTTTCAGTTACATATGAACAAGGCTAAACTATGCTTAATTTTATTTTGCAAGTCAATGTTTTCATAATAAAATTAACAACTGATGTTGGTAATATTTTCAGGATATGTTTATATAATAAATATACCCTGTGAATGTTACCTTTATGATATCAGTTTTTTCTGAAAAATATTTACAATAAATTATTTGGTGGTTTGAGATTTTATTATGTAACTTGACAGTTGTTCATTGTAATAAATATTGTGAAATTAAGAGTAAATAACAATTTTATACTATTATATATATATATATATATATATATATATATATATATATATATATATATATATATATATATATATATAATATTTTTATTTCAATGTAAAGCAATTAATTCTTATTTTCATTTTATTGAATGATTTCTAGAGAATTTTCTTGAGATCCTATTGAATTGGTAGACAAAATACTTGTTCAATACTCCAATTTGAAGTTATTTTCTATCTGTTATTCTCACTTCATTCTACTGAAGTCAGCAAACTTGCTTTTCTCTCTAAATATGATGAGCTGTACTTGATTGCATTGCTTCTCTTCTCAAATTATGGCCTTCTGATGTTCCTCCAGCTATATTTGATCACCCTTTGTATTCTGGTTCATTTGAATGAAACATAGGTGGGTTCTTTTTTTCTTGCTAAAAGAAGCAACTGAAAATTTCGTTGTATGAGAAAATATGTCCTCCTTGCCAATGTGATACAAGCAGTCATTGAATTTGAAGTTCTTCCATATATGGCATAATTATCCAGTTTTTCAGATTATCATTTGTCTTGCTCCACATTTCTTGTCAGCTCAGCAATTTAAAATAAGGAAAAAACATTCCTTAAAGAAGGTATTAATTCAAAACTGGAATTGTTCTTTTATGATCAAATACACAGTTTATCTAAAAAAAAGAGCTATAATCTCAAGGAAGGCTAAAGAAAATAATTTGATGATTGAATAATAATACAGTAAATTTATATGAATAAAATATTTGTTAACATATTCTGGAAATTTTTGTATCAATGTAATAAACTGTAAGAATTGGAATTTTTATATGTTAGAACCTAGATATTTTAATAACAAGATTATTTTCAAGCATCAATTTTGACTTAGAAAGTTTTAGATTTCTTTGAAATTCTCAGAAAGTATTTCATAAACATTTTAACCTTGCAACTCTTATCTCACAGACAAAACATTGCTAGCCACTCACTACTCTATTGCTATTACAATAGCAAATATTAAAATGAGCTACTGTCTTTAGTTCAACCAGTTCAGATCTTCACAGCTAGGGGTCCTCCACACCATGTACACAGTGTCAAATTATCCTCCTCCGCTTCATATTCCTTTGATTTCCACTCCAACAGCTTATATAGATTGGAATGTCAAATATTTGCTTGATTTCAAAAAATCTGTTTACTGGTGGCCATTTCTTACATGTTAAAGTTTTAAAATAAAATTTAATTATCAGTTTTAAAAATCTTCCAAAAATAAAATATATGTGACACATTATTTGAGTAAAATTAGCAAATTTAAAGTTAAATTAATCTGATTTGTAACAAATATTATTTACATATAGCATAAAAAATAGTACAAAAGCATTTCTTAACAACAGGTCCTGTTTTTCTTATGTCTTATTGATGTTATCAATCAGTTCTGAGGTGCTGACAGTTCAGATGACCAGAATTAACATACATTGACAAAATCTAAGTGAACACTTATTTTGGTTTTTAACTACCTAGTAATTTTTACAAATTAACATATTTTCAGAAATTATCTAATACTTTATTGACTTTTACTTATATTTGAAGATGCTTTCTGAAAAAATAATAAAAATTTCTTAGATTAATTTAAAAATTTAATAACTGAGTTGAAATACCCTGATTAGAGGTAACTCAATAATTTATGAAATGTTATGGTATTTTATTCATTATTAATTTATATTTTTTAATATCTTTTTTTATTATTTTAAAGTTGAGATGTAAACATGCAATGAATAATGAATTGCAAACAAGCTAATTTCTCTAAAAATGTAGGACAACATGTTACCTTTTCATAATAATGCCACCATAGATGAAAAATGGGAATGATTAAAGTAAAAAAATAAAAAAATAAAAAAATTATTTTAAAAATATAATAATAAAACAACATATTCTTTTCAATTTTGGATTTGTAAATTTTGTTTTCACTTAATTACAATATCACCTAAATGAAAGTAATGCAGAATTTTAAACAAGTTTTAAAAAATGCAAAAAATTCTTGTAAAAATTCAATATTCATCGAAAATTTTTTCCTTAAGGCAGTAGTGTCCTTAATATAACTTCAATATCTGTCTATATCTCTGAGATGAGGTATTATGATTATTTACAGTATTTGGATTGTTATGCTCATCTTCATTGCCATATTCACAACATTTCGGTCATTGTACACACTCCCTTCTTCAGATGATTGGAATTTTGAACCAAACTCTTTATTTCATCCACCGGGCTAGATGGTTCTAGTTCCACATGCCATGCCTCTTCTGGATGTCTCAGTTATTTCCCTTTAACTCGGCTCTCCAAGTTTTTGGGTTCACCACTGCTGGTATTGAACGCACAACTGAACCTCAAAGACACATGGCCCAATGGATAACGATGTTGGCTAAATCCAGTGACAAGACCCAATGTGTTAGAAATAAAAAAAATTGAAATATTTTTTTAGGTTTTACCAATTTTTATAGCAGATATTTGCCAAAGTGACAGAGCCTTTTGTGGAGTTAGAAAAAAAGAACAATGAATTTAAATGGACACAATGACAGAATACAGCATTCAAAAATTTAAAGAAAGTATTTTTTTTACCCTAAAAAGGAAGTAACTTTAATTATAGAAAAAAGTGAGCATGCCATATCAGCAATTGTGTCTCAAGAAGGTTATCCTATAATGTACCTTTCTAGAAGGTCAATGTCAGCCACGGCTAACTATTCCGATATTGAAAAAAGAAGTGTTAGCTATCATTTGTAGCACAGATAGAGTTTGCCAATTTCTATTAGGTAGGAAGTTTCTGACCATAAGCTTCTACTTCTAGAGAGACAAGAAGTAAATAAACACTAGGAAAAAAATATTAAAAGTTAATATAAAAATGATTAATTATTTTGGAATAGAACATTACAACCTCATTACTGAATAAGGGTTTATTTAATCTCAATTAATATGGTAAAATCTTTACTCTGATAAAACTTTAAAACCACAGATACTTGGAAAATATTCTTCAATGCTAAAAAGTGAATTTTGGATGGAGAGAGTACATATAGTAAGAGGAATCTGAAAAGTGTTTCTGATGGGAAAAAATATTCTTCAATTCTAAAAAGTGAATTTTGGAAGGAAAGGTACATTTACTAGGAGGTACCTGAAAAGTGTTTCTGATTGAAAAAGTGAACATAGTAAAGAAAGTATGTTGCACAAATCCGACATGGAAGATCAGAAGAAAAAGTAGTCCAGACCTACATCCACAATAAAAAGAACCTCAAGGAGAGGGTACATTTAGTAGGCAATAAGGATCATGACTTTTGATAAGACACTGGCAAAAAACTGCAAAACTGACAAATTAAAAATAATAAGACTATAAAAATGTCGAAGTCACAATTTTACATTACATTATTGCATAAAGTATTTAAAAAGAGTTATTTATTCTTTGAATCATTGACCTAAAAGTATTACTTGAGATGAGTAGAAAATATGTTAATTTGTACCCTTATTTTTATATTAAGGAATAAAATAAGTGTTATATGTAAGATAAATTATTGTTATATTGATTTTACAATAATTTCACATCCATTTGAAAGTGCCAACATTGTATTAAAGCATTCATACAATTTTAGCTAATAGAGTGATTGTGTTGTTTATTTCGGATATAAAATATATATAGTTTTTAAAACCAAAATTATAATTATGAGGATGCATTAAGTATTAAACCTTAAAGGAAAATTAGTTAACTGGGAATATATATATATATATATATATATATATATATATATATATATATATATATAAAAGAGTCCACATATGCTACATATAGTTTATAAAGTAGAGTAGATAAGTTGGTCAATAAAACAAAGTCAAACGAAAGAGTACTGATATAATCAGTATGAAAGATATTTATTAACCACATGACAAAAACGAAGCACGGAGATTGAGGTTCCAAGTTGGAAATTTTCAAACATGCCTGTGTTCTTCATCAGAGGATGCGAGAAATAAACAGTGTGATGGTGGAAACTATTCAACATTAGTTTTTTGCGGTGAGTAGAATATGCCTGTAGATGGAATTATTAGAAAAAATCTGTTCCTTGTTTGATTTCTCACGTTGCAAAACTTAATGTGAAATAACCTCAGATTTAAAAATCGTAGTGGGTGCTAGGGGAGTGAAATGTTGAACATAGGAAAAAAAAGAGGTTGTAAGACCGGGGGTGGAAGTGGTATTAGTGTTGAAAGATTTTATTTTTTGTGAGTAAGGATCAGTGTGGGATCATAGTGAGATTGTCACTAAAAATAAAATGAAAGAGAAAAAGAAAAAAAAGAAAAGAGAGAGGAAAAAAATAGCCCAAAAAGGAGTAAAGAATTCTTTTAAGAAAATCATTGTTAGACAATGGGGGGGGGGGGGTGCAGAAAAAATAAAAAAATAATACTAAAAATAAAGATAATGATAATATGAAAGAGGGAATTGAAAAAAATCATCAGTGTGTAAACAAGGCAATAAAAATAAAAGAGAAAAAAAGAGTTCAAGAATCCTTTTGAAAAATCATTGTCAGAAAATGGGGGGTTCGGAAAAAATAAACTGTAATAAAAACGTAACAAAAACTACTACTAATAATGATAATGACAATATAAAAAAGTGGGAAATAAAAAACATATAAAAAAAATATATGCTGTGAACATGAGTGTATCTGACAGTATGCTTATATACTAGTGTCCACAGTCATTTAGGGATAGTAATAGGTTGTTTGTGAGTGGTGAGAAAGGGAATGTCCGATCTTATGTGTAAGTTTCTTTAAGTTATATCCATCTTATCTTCTAGTGTTGAGCTAAGTGTTGTCAAGGTGAGGCAAGTTGCTTTTGGGTTATTTCATTTTTTCTTTTAGCATGGATTTGAGGGTTGTCAAGGTGAGGTCCAAAATGCATGATTAGAAAAAAAAGAGTCCAATTATGCTTCATATAGTTTATAATTACATATATATATATCTTACTTATTATAAAATGCAGATTGTGTGTGTGTGTGTCTGTAACGTTTATATACTGGATCGGATTTCCTACATTTTTCAACCGATTTCAACAAAACTTCACTGGACTACATAAAATTACCTTGTGGTGGTTCTAACAGCACCAAAAATGGGAAAAATATAATTGTTTTTGCACAAAATCAATTTGAAAACACGATTAAGAGACATTGTGAAAATGGAAGGGGGACAACTCACATCGGGTTCTTTGTGTGTGTGGGTTCCTTTAAATATGGGATCGGATTTCCTATATTTTTCAGCCGATAAAACAAAACTTCACTTTTTTTTTTGGTAGGTAGTGTTTCTTATTCTCTTACACACTTTTTTCTTTATTTTAATATTCACAATGCTTTAAAAATTCCATTTACAAGACAATAATTTATAATAAAATTCTATTCAATCGAGAGACTCATAACAATTGAAAACAATGTTTTTGTTTGAGTTTGGGTTTGACCAATTCGTAAAAAAAAACAAAAAAAAAACTAATTAACTAATTAAGACATGCGAGTCTGTCAACCTTAAACAATAATCTAACGATCTCTACTGATTGTACGAATACAAACATCGGATAAATTCTTTATCTTTAGGGAAAGATACTGAAATCTAAACAAACACAAGTCCTAACTAAAAATAATAACTGGAACGGGAAACTACTTTAAATACACATGGTGTCCAATTTTTTTTACTGTATTTAATAAGTAAAAATCATAAATTGTAAAAGATTATTATTATAGAAAGGCTACTAAATGAATAAGATTTGTTAGATCATAATTAATAAACCCAAATAAAGTTAATATTTTTTGTATTAGAAACAACGAGTGGAAAATATATTCAAATCAGAATTCTAATTATGAATCACCACAAGCAAAATATGCAATTTTTTTACTGTATTCAATAAGTAAAAATCATAAATTGTAAAACTAAAAGATTACAGAAAGGCTACCTACATTTTTCAACCGATTTCAACAAAACTTTTTTTTGGCATGTAGTGTTTCTTATTGTCTTGCACACTTTTTTCTTTATTTTTACAATCAGAATGCTTTAAAAATTCCATTTAGAAGACAATTGTTTATAATAAAATTCTATTTAATCGGTAGAGACTCATAACGATTGAAAACAATGTTTTTGTTTGAGTTTGGGTTTGACCAATTCATAAAAAAAAAAAAAAACAACTAATTCAGACATGCGTGTCCGTCAACCTTAAACAATAATCTTTGTCAATTTTATTTTTCAGTCTTTATGATGGTAGATACTTGATCTATTTCTTACTCTTATATCCCCGGGCAACGCCGGGCTCTACTGCTAGTATATATATATGTTAGTAAATAAATTATACGTTTACTTGCATGAAATTACAGGATGGTGATTTTAAGGGAATACTAATTGGGTAATAATTATTAAAACTCTTAGGAGTGTTGGCTGAATGGTCAAGAAAAAATATAACAAGAAACAGATTCAAAATTATGTTTTCTAAGGGGAGGTGTCAACATAAACAACACCACCCCAGGCCGACAGACAGAGAATAAGCCCAACAAGTGGTCAGAGCAAAAACACAGACACATGCATGATAGAAGAATTGAGTAAGAGTCAATCGGCTGGTAGTTACCTTCAAGAATTGAGTGAGAGTCACTGGACAGGCTATTATTTTTACATTTGTGGGTAGATTTCTCAAATCTCAAATGATTTTGTAGTAGATAATAGAAACATTTTATTCAACCAGTAAACCTGTTGTTACAGTTATCAACAGTGTTGTGCATTTTATTAAAAGAGTTCTTAATCCAGCATGATTTCCAAAGTAGTCTTTAGATGCAAAGTCACAAGAGTAACATGGCTGTAAGTTGAGAATTATTCATTCTTAACTACTGTACATAATGTACAGAGAGTGGTCCACACTAGATATTGCCATCAATCCCAAAATCGTAAGATTTTAGGAAATCTGAATCCACCCTATTGAGATGACACACTGGCCCCAACAGAGGAAGGAAAAGAAAGGTAGATGATCCATAAGGTTGATATTGCTCAACAATGCTAGTGGAGCTTGAGACTGAGGTAGAGAGGAAAAAAAGTGGAGAGACAGAGACAAGAGAGATAATGTGAGAGATTCATAGAGGTATGGGGTTATAATATATCTCAGGAGAAAGAGTTAAAATTTAAAAACTTTTAGTTCTACTTTGTTTTGCATTTTGAAATCAAATATTCAAATCAAATGCTTTATTGCATTGTTATGTACCAGGAGCAGCATAAAAAATGACCCATTATTTAAACATAAATTGAAATATACTTATTTGTAAAAATAGCTTGAAATTTTGCATAAGGCTTCCAATATATTTTTGTTTACAGCTTAATTAAATATGGTGGCTCAAACAAATCAAACTGTTACATTAAAACTGCTGGCATGAAGAATTGTGAAGTAATAAAACAGTTGAATGTTTGCAAAAGTTTAAAGAGGAGCAAACAACAAATCCAATCAAACCCAATTTCAGGAAGAAACTGTTCAGTTCATATCAGGAGAGTCATTGAAGCCATCATGAAGAAGATGAAGAGAAATCCACAAAGAAGCATGAGCAAGATGGCAAAAGAGTTGGATATTTTTGATAGGTCACTAAGGTGGATTGTGAAAGAAGATTTAAGGCTTAAACCATAAAATATTCAACAGTTGCTCTCAAGTGCCTAAAAGCAAAAAAAATTTGACAGAGGGAACAAAATGTTGGAGCAGATGCAGCATGCCACAGACAAAGTTGATCAGGCAAAATGTTTTTCACTGTGGAGGTTGTGGTCAACTATCCAAACGTTAGAGTTTACACCATTTCATCAAGAGATGAAGATGTCAGAACACATTTCATGGTTTCATAGTCTGGACTGCTGTTGCTTCTGATGGCCCAAAATTATCATTGATGTTTATTGAAGAAGACATGAAAGTGAATAGCAGAGGTTAGCAGCAAATGTTGAAGAAAGAAATATTACTTTGGTTGTCAGTCACATTTAGAAGTCTATGTCATCACTCAAGATGGAGCTCCTAGTCAATTTGAGGCTGAACCGGTGCAAAAGACATTTCTATGAATTTTTTGAAAAATCAATTTGACCCCCATCAAACCCTAACATTAATCCTATGAACTTTTCAATAAGGCCCATATTGAAGAATGATGTTTAATCTATTTCGTACTCAAGACCTAAAAGAAGCTCTTATGACATCATAGCACAATTTGAATAAAAAGTCGGTGAACAATTCATGCACTTCAGTTGAGAATAGATTAAAGACTATGGTGAAAGCAAAGGTTGGCCATTTTGCATTATAAATATAAACAAAATATTGTCAATAAATATAACCTGTAAACTTTCATTCATCAGCAGCTTTATCACGTATTGAAGAATTTAATTTTTTGCTGATTGCTTCCTTTATGATGATGGCACTGATGACTAAGTAGAACAATTCCTGCATGGAAGAGTCGATGGCATTGACTGCATGGTAATGTTGGTCAAGTATGTTAAGTAATGTTTTGTCGAGCCTTTGACTTTTTCCTTTTATCTTCTGGTGGCTTCAAAGTTTTTATGCATAATGGGTAAATGTATATGCCACATCTGGTATAATATGCAAGTGCAATTATTTTGATGAAATGAATGTAGTAGATTGTAATTTGCCAACTTTTTAAACTTTTATTCAGAGTAACATATTTTCATACTTGAGGTAGAGAAGAGACAGCAGTTACAAGGTGTAAATTTGACTAAAGTAAGACTCTAACATGATCTTATTTAGCAAACTAGCAGAGTCACTGGCTTTCAACTAAATTGTATCAACTGACAATACAAATAAATTGTATGGATATTAAAAATGATAATCATGTATAGCATAATACAAATATGATTTATAATTTAACTTATAGTAATAATATCTATTTTAAAGTTTGCTAAAGTGAAATGTTTATATATTTTAATCAAACAACAAATAAAAATGTAATTGTTCTTAACAATTGTCATTAACAAGATATTATTTTGGTTAACACTATAAAAAGATCCTTTGATACATAATCAACATACAAAAGTTTCTAATAGATTTGTTTTTGTTAACACTAATCATTTCTTTCATTGATGATATTAACATAGCTTCATACATAACAAATGGATGCCAAACAAATCAAAACTGATCAAAACTGTAGACTTACCTTTTTTCAGGAGAGGGAACTGGCTTTGAAAACCATCCAATCAAAAAACCAATAACAATGCTCAAAATACACCCAAAACAAATAAAAAGGCAATTTTGCTTGTTTATCCCATGGGAAGACATGATTTTGACAGATGGGTGCCGATCGACTGGATCCTCTGTCTCCAAATTTGAGAACCTGAAATAGACATAAAATGAGGTAAATATCAAAGTAATTAATACAACTATTTTTGACTTAATGTAAAAATGTCATTTTTCCTCTTTGTGGAGTAGTATAAGTGACAGCATCACTAAAATTTCAAAATAATAAGTAATTTTATATGAAATTCTATTGCCAGACTTCGTTAGAAACTAGTTTTCTTTATTTTCTTTTGATTACAGAAATCAAACTCACAAGGAATATATGAAAATCAAATAAGAAGCATAAATATAAAAAAAATCTCTGGAATAAAGCAATTAATATTTTATGTTAACATCACCAACATCAAAATTTTGTTAAAAAATAATGGTTCCACTTTCATTAAAAATGAATTAGAATACCAACAAAGTATTTTTAAAATATTTGATATCTCTGCAAATTGTAAATGTTACAAGTGAGGGTGACTAATTTAGATATCATATAAATACATTTGACAGATGTTACAGACCAATTGCTGCAGCACAAAATTTAAAAAGAAAAGATAAAAAGACTTGTTGTCAAAGGATATAACCAGGTTTACCACTCCATAGTGGAAGGATTCTCTACGGGGTCAAATACACAAATGAGGAGAAACAACCAACAGTAACAAATAACAAACACTAATATACAAATTCACAAGATTTAATCATGAGATAATACATGAAAGCATTAATGCAAGGGAATGCGTGGAAAGGCGTGCGCTATACATATGAAAAGATGTATGCATTATATGTCAAGCTAGAAAATCAAAATTCACTTAACTTTGGCTATTCACCTGAAATCAAACAGCGTTTTCTCTTTTCTCTCTCTCTCTCTTTAGTTTTATATTTCTCTTTGTTCCTTTCACTTTCAGTTCAGTTCTTTTCACTAGAGAAGCAATATCTCTTGGCATATTGGCTTTCTTCAATGTTATGAGTTTTGACCCCAAGATCTGGTCGTTGACTATTCTTCACATATTCAGTAAAATGTAAATTTCATCATTCAAGTGGGAAGATTCGGCACTGCATAAGTTAAAGCCTGCATCTAATTGAATGGGTCACACATGCCTGTCTTAGATGAGTATCACACTTGGTAATTCATCTGTGCATTTGATATATGCAGCATGGTATGATGACTTGAATTGGAACTCATCTTTGCTTGATGGTGACAAGTAAAAAGAGATGTTACTTGCATAAGACTTAAATTCCAACTGATTCCTATCGATATTTTCCTGCTCGACATTTTGTATTTGATCACATGATTCTGCACATGTAAGAATCTATTTTTAGCTCTTGCTTGGAGCTGTTACTTGGTCATCAAACTATCTGACCTAATTGTTCTTGTAGTCAGTGACTATTATGATAGACTGAAAGAGAGATGAGGAATGAATGTATTATATTATTAGAGAGGTGGAAAGAGAGATGGTTCACTAAGTGTAAAGTGTAAAGTGTGTATGGTTAGGGGTTTTGGCTGTGTATGGATATAAAGAAAACAAATTTGCTACAACTTGAAGGTTATGTACATGTTAAGAACTATATATTCTGATTAAATTTTCTTCAGTTAACTGTGACATAATAACACTCATAACAGTACATTGTTTATGTAAGAGCTTTAGAGAGAAACACATGCTGTTGTAAGGTTCAGTTTGGTGAAAGAATGTTGCAATGCCATGGAGAAACATATGTGCTCCTGTTTTTGTAGAATTAGAGCCATTTGAGAGGAGGTCAGATTGTGGACTTTCAAGAGACTGTATAATCATTTTGAAGAATGTTATGTTGGCAACAGTGTTCAAAAAATATCCCTACACCCACAGAACACATAGCAAAACACTTTTCAAAACTGACATATTGTAATGGTAGCAGTGAAAAACTGTATGGCATCCATAGCACAGATTAGAGCAAATATGACCCCAGGACTGTCAATACAAACAAATGAAAATTGTTTATTTGCAAGCGAGAAACCCACCACACTGCCTCACTTTTCCCGCTGACTCTGCCAGGACCTATGCTGAATCTTTTGTGAAAGAAAGCATTATCAAGGATAGCCTCTCTATGATAGACCGGAAAATCCTTAAAGAACTAAGTGTCACAACCATGGGACATTCCCTAGCTATACTCAAACTATCAAAGGAGCAGCCTTTGACATCAGACAGCTACACAAAGGCCCCTGCAGTCAAACTCTCCCAGCTCCATTCAGAGATGACGTCACAGCAATTCCGAAAGTTCAGAATTGACTGGGAGGTATTTGTACAAATGACAAACATGCCCCCTGCATAGACCAACATCCAGTTATACAACTGTGCTGATGAGACTGTCCAAGCATCAATTATAAACACATACCCCAAATTGTTCTCTGAAAAACCAAATAGACTCCTGAACATGTTGGAGGCATTAGTTACACAAAAATTGAACCCCATGGTTCATAGATTGTCTTTGCCCTCAATTTTCAAGGACAGGTGAATCAATCCAGCAATTTATTGTCCGCCTCAGTGGTACAGCGCAAGATTGTGACTTCACATGTCCCATTTGCAGTCATGACCTATCTGACATCTATATCAAAGACCAGCTGGTCAGAGGCACGGCAAATGATGCTCTCCAAGCAGATTTACAAGCAAAGGCCAGCTCATTAAAGACCCTTGAGCAAAACATCAACCAGGCTGAGGCATTCGAGGCAGCACTGCGTGACCAAGCACAAATGGCAGGGACACTCGAAATGTCGGCATTGCGTGCATCAACCTATCGCAAAGAAAAAAAACACAAGTGAAAAAAAATCCCCCTCAATTTGGGTGCCCCAAAAAACTGATTATAAAACAGAACAATTTGCGTTGTAGTGGATGTGGTAGCCACAAGCATGGCATCCCAGGAACCAGCACCTGCCAACAGACATGTCCTGCATGGAATCAGACCTGTGACTCGTGTGGCATCCAAGGTCATTTTTCAAATGTTTGCCGATCCAGATCAAGAAGTTGTTGTGTGCAAGAGACCCGGTTTTCTTCGACCGTGAGGATATACTGTCTAAGGGGTTCGCCCTTTATTCTAGCTAAGTTTTATATTAAGACAAGTGATGACCATCCTTCCCCCCCCTTTTTGGCCTTGTGCCACATTTGTTGTATTTTTTACTATAATAAATATTGTTAGCTTTGGCTACACTTGCCTACTTGTGTGTCAAACCACTGGCAAGTTAACCAATATTCTACAAAAGGTAAGAGAGTTCATTGTTCACAGAAGTGATATATGGTCTGCATACATTCAAAATTAGCTGAAGAGAGTTTGAAATACTTAGCTTTCTTGATTGTTGAGAGAAAATTCTTTGAAGGGTCACATGCTTGGTTAAAGGCTGATAATTGGCAAATAATTTTACACTGGCAAGAGCTTCAACCTATTTTGCATATGTTCACTACTTTTCTTTTCTTTTCTTCTTGGTTCAATGGATAATTTCTGAAGACAATGTTTCACATAGGCTCACAAATTTATTTCTGTCTTTTTCCTCAGTCTTCCAAATTTGAAGGTAAAGACATTTATTATTTCGCATGCACTACACCTCCTCTAATTTGCTGAAAAAAAAACACCCTGGACTTGATAAAAACTATCATCAAAATGTTTGAAAAATTAAAAATAATTTAAAATTTAATAAAATAATCAAAAAGTATTTTTTGATTATTTTATTAAATTTTTTAATCCTTTCTAGCATGTTCAAAATTTTGTTACATCAGCAAGGATCCTGAAATTAATATAGGAAATTTTAGCATCTTTTTTGTAGTAAAAAAAAACATTGATTTGGAAATTCTTGCAAAAATTATTATATTAGTTAAAAGCAGGACACTTTGGATAATTTAAATCATCAATATTTTTTTTGATTTTGTAAAACTGAAACACCATTTATCAGAAATCTGCTCTGAATTGTAAAATATAAAATGCAATAAAACTTAGAAATTATGTAATTAGAAAAAACTTTTAATTATTTTTATAAATAAGATATATTAAGGACACTATTGAAAGAAAAATCAATACATTCCACAATGTTTCAAATGGGCAATCTTGGAAACAGGGCAAGCAATAACTGAGCAGTACTAAAAATAAGAACTAGCAGAGATATTCCTATACATGGGCAGTGGAATGAGAACAATCTACCCCCATAAATAAAGGGTTCAGTTCAGAATTTCTTGTAAGCTACCTGGATTGACATACACCTGATGAAGGCCAGAGGGCACAATGGCTGAAACATTGTAATAACAACAACAACAACAAAGATGAGGACAATAGACCAAATGTAAAAAAGTGTAAATGAGAGATGATAGATTTTATAAATGTCCCAGAAGATATGATAGATTTTATAAATTTCATGTCTGAAAGAGGAAAAAAATGGTTGCCTGGTTGGATGTCCCACAAGAAATGATGGATTCTATAAATTTAATGCTTGAAAGGAAAAAAAAATCTGCTAATGGCAATATTTTTTTAATTGCTTAACCATGTTTAAAAATTAAAATATCCATTTACATTTTATGTATCCCTCTCTTGTTATGAGAGATAAGAGAAAGAGAGAAATAAATAAGTAAACACTTATTTATTTCTCTCTTTCTTACACATACACACACAGAGGTGTGGTGTGTGTCACGTGTATCTGTAGTTCAGATGACTTGTGACATTGTGGTTTACATTTATCAGCTGGAATTCCTAATTTTAAAAAATTGTTTTAGAACAATCGTTGTTTGGTGGTTCCACTCACAATATAACTTTTGTATAACAGATTATGTTAAAAAAGTCATTGAAAGTTACAACTTTTTGTTTCTGTAGGTAATATCAACAAATCTCTTTCAGTTAACCTACACTTGAATTTTCTCTTCTGTACACTTGGCACCTGTTATAACTTTTTGTTATCTGTTTAACTGCTTATTTCATAACTTTGATAATCAGATTTTATTCCCAAAATAAAATACTATCATTCAAATAATGTAGAAATGATGGATAATCATAACAGAATTTTCATTTGATTTTCATAGACTTAAACTGAATATCTTTTCAGTTAGGTGTAAACAAGTTCCTGGTTCAATGAAGATTACGTAACATAATATTGTAGAGGTATGAAACATAATTATTTGCTCTTACATATAAAGTATCACATGAGCAGACAAATTAAAACAGCCACACCAGTTACCAAGTGACAGGCAAACTAGACGGATGTCCTTTTCTTATCTCTCATAACAAGAGAGGGCTTGACTCATCAGGTAAAAACACTATGATATTTAAGTAAGAAATTTTTTCTTTCCTTTGTCAGCATTTCTCCTTAGTTATTATTCCTTGTGTGTGATAACTTACAACATGGGCAACTTAATTTTTGATACTTTCTAGTAAGATAGTTTCATGAAAGTCTGTATATAAATCCTATATTGCACATGTAATAAAGAGTCTATATCTCTTCGTGCCATTCTATATTAATGTTAGTTTAGTCAACTGGCTCTTCTAATGTGAACTAAGTTTTGTTGAGTGGAATATTTTCTTACCAATTCTTAAAATGGAGTCCTTAACTTGATATGAAATTAACAGTGGTGACTCCAAGCATGAATGAATTTTATGATATGACACCTTGTTGATTGATATGTTTACTTTACAAGCAACTCCCAAGAGTCCATTAACTTTATATTTGGATAGTTGTAGATGATTCATACTTTCAAGTTGACATTGGGGTGTGAAGCTTAATAATAAAATCAACAAAGTTTATGATAACATTGGAATTTAGACTCTACTTGTTAACCATATCATATATTATGTAATATTGTAATAATTACATATACAATTGCAAATTTTGTGTAGGAATTAATTATGTTCATGTTGCATTAGTCCAAAGATTTAAAGTCTGTAAGTGTTCTGTAAATATTTGAAGTTTGTAAATATTCTGTAAATATCATAAACATATATTAAATTAATTTCAGTTAATAAAAAATTGAATCAAATAAATTCTTTTCTTTATCACATAGTTAAATGTTCAAGGTTTAGAAATGGTGGGAAGAGAAAAAATTTGATGATAAACATGACAAAAGAAAATGAAGAAAACCTGTTAACAGTATGAAAACACAAACTTCTCTGAAAACTGCCCCTGGTTTCAACCAGAACAAAGTACTAAAGTATCAGTTGCAGTACAGTTTATACTGGTTTAAGCTGGAGATGAGTTCCTGTTTTCATACTGTTAACAGGTTTTTTCATTCTCTTTTTCTTTTTTTTATGTTTATCATCAAATTCTTGACAGATGTTTCTCATTTTGAAACCTTGAATATTTATCTTTAACTATGAGATAAATAATTTACCTGACTCTCTTTGTTTTCATGATTTCTTATGATAGAAAAGTACTAGTAAATACACTTTGGTAGCAGAAAATAGAATTTGATATATTTTTGACTAGAGGGTATTTACTTATCTGCTGTGTATTCTTTAGTGTTTCTTTTTTGTTAACCACAAGTCTGTTTTTTTGGATCTTGTCATCTTTAATGTATGACATGACAAATACTGAAAAGGCATATTGTTCAGCTGATTATAATCATTTTATTATGCTTGAAGATATGCTGATTCAAATAGGAAAAATAAAAATATGAATAAATCTCATTGTTTATACTGAATTGTCATTCTGATCTTCTGGGATGAAGAGTCATTATTTATATTATTTACAATCGAGTCTAGAACTTGTTATTGTCCAATAGGACAATAATCCAGTGGATTAAAGCATTGGTTTTTGAATTCAGTGATATAGCAATTGTGTAATCTCTGGGCTAGATTTTACAGACTTTAGCATAATAGAAAAAGGGCAAGCAATAACTGAGCAGTACTAAATAAGAACAAAATGAGATATCTTTAAACAGGGACAGTGGAACTAGAACCATCTACCCCTGTAGATTAAATGAAGGGTTCAGTTCAAAATTCCATAAACATTACCCAGATCAACAAGCACCTGAAGAAGGCTGGTGGTCATTATGGTCAAAATATGATAATATAAACAAGGATGAAGAGGATAGTCTGAATGTAAATAATGACTTCTCATTCATATTGAAAAGTTTTGAGAATATTAAAAATATATAATAATTTCCCATCCACATTCACTGATAACTGAAAATTGTTCATATTAGCATATGTCTAGACTTATGGAATCTTTTTGTAGGAAATGAGCTCACCAACAATATATTATACAATTAACATGCTAACCAATGCTCTATAGAATCAGTGAAAGATAAACTTTGGCACAAGTTCACATTTATAAAGAATCCACATTTGAATGAAATTACAATGAATAGATTGTTTAGTTTGCACAGAAACTAATGATAATGATAATATTCCTTACAAGAAAACATTTAGCAAAATTTATAAAATCTTTCTCTTGAAAGAATTTTTCAGGACAATAGGTTTCTCAAGTTAAGTAGCTGTTATTGATCTTTCTAGTATTAATAAGGATGAATTACTTCTCTAATAGTTTTCATTTTTATATAATTTTTCATTTTACATAAATTTTTACATCTATTTAATCTTTTCCTAGACTATGCCTTGGAGAATTTACAAAAACAGATGTAATGAGATGGGCACTCACCATTTAAGCCATATGACATCCCAAACAAATTCAACAACAGAAGATAATGGACCTACTTTCACTCACAAGGCTAATGTACTGATGATGCCCCTCACACACAACACACACACACACACTGCATCAGCACATTGGCCTTGGGCGCTATGCTGATGATATAGGTATTCATATTTTGGATAAGAATCTTGATTTTGAACAGAAAATCAACATCCTCTACCAAGCATTCCAAAAAATAGGACTCAAGTTTTCCAAAACAGAAACTATGATATGGAATTGGAATGAAAGCAAAGTTGACATATACTCTAAATCTATTATAAAAATTGGGGATATGAAATTAGTAAATACTAAACACTTCAAATATTTTGTCATATGGATCAGCTTCAACAAATTTAGTATAGGAGAAAAAGCAACTGAACATAGAATAGGCCGTGTCAGAGGTAGTTTTGAGCAAGAAATTGCTACAAAAGCAAAATACACTGCGTGCCAAATTATTATCGAGATAACTTTTTCTCTAATATTTCAAAAACCATCCAATCAATTCAAACAAAATTTTCACACAAAGTTGGCAACACTGACCTGCGCAATCACTGATATTTTCGTACTGATCTGCACAATGTAAACAAACTGGCGCCATATTTGTTATCAGCACAGTGATTTGAGTGTGCCAAATTATTAGAAAAGTGTAAGAATTTAGTGAAAAGATGGGCTGTAAAAGCAGTTTAAGTGATGCTGAAAAGAAACCTATCACCTCAGAACTCTCAAAAGGTAAATCTACCCTATAAATTTCTAAAATGATAGGGAGGTGGCATCAAACAGTGAAAAAGTTCACCGCCGACCCTACACAAGTACGCAAAAGGGCAGATAAAGGCAAGCTGAGGGTTATTTCATGTCGTCTCATGTTACGACTTAAACGAGAGGTCACGAATAACCCTGGACTTACCAGTCAAGAGCTTTTCAGTCGCATTGGGGATCCTACTGTGTCTAAAAGTACTCGGTGTCGGTATCTGAGGGAAATAGCAACAACAACCTGTATCGAAGCCTCCATTGCCGAGAAATCACATTCAAAATTGATTGAAATGGGCCGAGGACAATATGAAGATTGACTTCTCTAAAGTTTTGTTCACAGATGAAACTCGAGCAACTCTTGATGGGCCAGATAGTTGGTGCAAAGGCTGGGTAATGAATGGACAGAATTGCCATCAGCGTTTGAGACGCCAACAAGGCGGTGGAGGCATAATGATCTGGAAAAACATTAGTAGGCCCATGGAGAGTACCAGATTGTGTCAAAATGAATGCTGATGCATACAGTGTTTATGAAGGAGCATCTTGAACCGTGGATGAAAAGATAAAGAGTTGCCTTCAGAAGGGCCATTGTTTTTGTGCAAGATAATGCTCCCTCACATGCTGCTCACAAGATTACTGAATATTTGAAACAGTTAGGCTTCGATGGACCTCAAAAAATGAAGTGGCGAGCAAATTCTCTGGATTTGAACCCAATCGAAAACCTTTGGAGCATCATGAAGCTGTACACCAACAGACAACAAGTCAGGAGCAATGCTGAGTTGTGGGAAGCAATTCTTGACATATCTTGCGGCATTACAGCAGATGACATCCTACAATTAACAAATTCTATGGATTGTCAACTTCTTCAAGTAATTTCAAAATAGGGAAAGCACATTCCCTATTAATTTGTTTAAAACTGTGCCTTTGTTTGTATCTGTTATTATTTGTTTGATTATCTTATTTATTAGCTTCTTTTGATCATAAACATTCACGTGCAACATTAATAGACGTTTCGTTTGCTCAATTCTGGGAATTTTACTAAACCTTTCTAATAATTTGGCACACTCAAATCACTGTGCTGATAACAAATACGGCGCCAGTTTGTTTACATTGCGCAGATCAGTATGAAAATTTCAGTGATTGCGCAGGTCAGTGTTGCCAACATTGTGTGAAAATTTTGTGTGAATTGATTGAACGGTTTTTGAAATATTAGAAAAAAAGTTATCTCGATAATAATTTGGCACACAGTGTATTAACCAGAAATCTCAAGTCATGTTCTTAAAAGAGCTTCATTAAAACTCAGTTATTTCTTCTTCCTTTATGGTTCCTCTTCTTCTCATGACTGCTGCTTGCTTGATAGAATTTCTGATAGTATAGATAATGTCCCCTCTCTACAATTGTCTGCAAATGTCTTTGTGTTAAACAATTTTATTGCCCATCATGTGAAGTGGCTTCATCACTCTGACCTTGCAGGAATCCAGATTCTCAACTGCTCAAACTCTCACTCAAATAGTAGACTTCCCCACATGTTTCTGTCATAATTCTGATGGACATGCTTCACAACTTAATCTCTTCCTTACCCTCCTCCCCAAACTTATATCATGCTCTGAAGCTCTGATCTCTTGACAACTATGACCATGTGTTTATAGATGTCTCTTTCTGCACTTCATCAGGCAAGAAAACTCTATTAACAGAACATATTTCTGTTATCAATACACTGATTGGGAACCATTCCATGATTTTCCTTGTGATACCCTGCTTGAAATATTTTTAATCATCCTCTTGAGAAATGCAACACTGAGGTCTCTTTCTGCCAGCATGAAAATAATAAAGTGAAAACAACAATCTATATTTTTAAATAAAAAAAGCTAAAAATGCAAAAATATATCACATTTTCATATTTATAAATAAAAATATAAAAATTAACAGAGAAATGACAAGATTTGTATATTTTTATATGAAAAAAATTAGAAACTGAGAAAATATTGCCCATTCTCATATTTCAGAATAAAAATGTAGAAATCAATAGAGAATAGATAAGATTTGTATATTTTTAAATGAGAAAAGTTTCAAAAATGCAAAAATATAGCAAATTTTCTTATTAATAACTAAAAATGTAAAAATCTACTGAGAATAGAGATGATTCATATATTTAAGTGAAAAAAGTGAAATAATGAGAAAACATATCAATTGTTATATTTCTGAATAAAAATGTGGAAACTACTGAGAATATTGATTTGTAAATTTTTATATGAAAAATAAAGAATGAGAATATATAGCACTTTTTATTTCTTACAAAAGATGTACTGAGAATAGAGGAGACTTGTATATTTTTAAATAAAAAAGCTAAGTGAAAAGAAATTATAGACCATTTCCATATCTCTCAATAAAAATGTAGAAATGTACTGAGAATATATCTATTTAATTGAAAAAATGCTACATTTTGATATTTTTTTAATAAAATGTTGAAATCTGCTGAGAATAGAGAAAGTTTTGTGTATATTTAAATGAAAATGCTAAATAAATAATAATAAAATATAACAGATTTTTATTTTTCTCAATAAAAATGCACAAATCTGATGGATAGACAAGATTTGAATATTTTTAATTGAAAAAAAATAGAAAAAATAGAAAAAATAATCATTTCTTTTATTTATCATTAAAAGACAGAAATCAACTGAGAATAGGGAAGATTTGTATATTTTTAAATAAAAAATCATAAAAATATATCACATTTTCATATTTCTGAATAAAAATGTAGAAATCTAGTGTATACACAAGATTTGTATATTTTTAAATGAAAAAGTGTGAAGAAGAAATCTGCTGAGAATTCTTATGAATGAAAAAAGTTAAAGGATGAGAAAATATTGTACATTTTCATATTTCTGATAAAAATGTAGAAATCTATTGAGAATAGGAAAATGCAAAAAGAAAAATTCTGAATAAAAATGTAGAAATCAGCTGAGAACAGAGATTTGTGTAATTGCAAACAAAAAAAGCTAAATAATGAGAAAATATAGCACATTTTCATACAACTGTATGAATATGCAGAAATCAATGGAGCATAGAGAAATTTTCTATATTTTGAATTGAAAAAGTGTGGCACTAGTAAATGAAAAAAAAGCTAAGTTGGAATATGAGCTTGGAACAGAATGAAAAAGGGTTAAGTTAAAATGTGAACTTGGAACAGAATGAAAAAAAGTTTAAATTAAAATGTAACTTAAAACCCAGACAACAAGCAAAGACTGGATTAATTGCGATGAGAAAAAGACAGCCATCCAGAAAATGTAATCTCACTGGGGTTAGAGGGAAAAATAGAGAGAATAAACTCAAAGACAGTTGAGGATTTTGGAAACAAAGCAGAAGGGAAAAAATTAATTAATGACTGTCTACTAAAAATACTGGTTATGAAAACACAAACTGAGAGATAAAAATTTGGCAATTTTAAAACAAAGGCAAATGGGAGAAAAGCTGATTGATAATTTCTGTCAAAAATCAAAAGACTGTAAAAACAATCCCACAGAAAAGATTTTATACTTCGCCTAAAAGATATGAAGAATATGGTAAAAGGGAAGCAGCTGGTTAATTTCTGATTATAATGACAAGACCCCCAAACTGGGAAAAATGCACTGATGACACTGCTCATGGAATGAGGTCTCCCTAGTTTGGAAGGATAATTAATTTTCTACAACCAGACAAAAAGAACTCTTGTTGGAAAGCCCAGATCCCCAAATACCATCAGCCTCAGGCTGGTCTTGAGTAAAAGTCAATATAAGCAGAAGACTGAAGCGACCAGGCCAGTTGCAGTTGGAGAAGCAGATGACAAAAGATGAACATGCTACTGGAGCCCATGTGACTTGCTGCCAAAGAGAACTCCCGACTTAAGCCTTGTCTCAGATTTAGCTAAAATGAGAAAAGTGTCATGATACAATTCAAAGTGAGAAGGGTTAATTGTTACATACCATACCTATGAACACTAATGGCTATGTCCCAATCCTCATAAATACGTTGAACACTATTGTAAGTGGGGATAATATGCTAAGTAGTCCATCACTAGCAGTAGTTTACCTACTTCACGCTCCTGGTGAGTATTGTATTTTGTTGGTGCTATAAAGATTATAATTTCATTTCCAACCTCCATTTTCATTATTTCTAATTCAGTAGCCTTTTCTAGGTTACAATATTAATATTTCTCTACAAAGAATGATATAAACCAGATAGAAAATTGACCCAAAGACTTCCCGGTCTTCTTTTGTTTTGTCATCAATTGTTTATTTTTTTCCTTGTGGGACAGTTTTGCTGAAGTTCATGCCAATGCTATGATTGCTGATGACAACTCTGTGTTTGACAACTCCGTGATCAAAAAGCAAAACATGAAAGGGGCAGTGTGCAGACTGGGATGGCCACTTCAATAACAAGCAGCAGTATTGATCAGCATAGGAAATGATCAAGGACCGACCGTGCAAGAAGATGCATAATGGGTTGCCGAAGACCAGGATTGAACAAGCATATCATAGACTAAATGATCGTAAGATAAAACACATTTTCATATATCTAGATGGAAATGTATAAATTGACAGAAAATGAAGAAAGTCTGTATATTTTTGATGAAAAATAATAAATAATGAGAAAAAACAGAATATATTTTCATATTTCTCATTAAAAATGTAGAAACCAACTGCAGAATAGTGAAGAGTTCTATATTTTTAAAGGAAAAAAAGCTAAATAATGAGAAAATATTGCATATTTGCATATTTCTGAAAAAAAAGGAGAAATCTCCTGAGAATGGAAAATATATATTATAATTATATATTTTTTTAAATGAAAAAAGCTAGATAATGACAAAATGTACTATATTTTTTTCTAACTAAAAATATAGAAATATACTGCGAAATAATGAAGATTTCTATATTATATTTCTTTTAAATGAAAGAAGCAAAACAATAAGAAATACAACAATTTTATTTTTTCACACTGAAAAGTAAATATCTCCTGGAAATAAAGAAGAAATTTTTCACTGAAAAGAGCTAAATAATTAAGAAAATATAAAACATATATTTCTGATTAAAAATGTACAATTAGACTGAGAAAAGGGAATATTTATCTTTTTAAATGAAAAAGGCTAGATAATGAAAAAATGTTTTCTTATTGCTCACTAAAAATATAGTAATATACTGTGGAAGAGTGTTCATTTCTATACTTTTAAATGAAAATTCAAAAAAAGGAGGAAATATGCCACATGTAGAAATATAATGAGCAGAGAAGATTTGTATACTTTTAAATGAAAAAAGCTAAATAATGAGTAAATCTAGCATATTTCTGAATAAAAATGTAGAATTACATAGAAAAAAAGCAAAATTTATGTTTTTAAAAAAGCTATAAAATGAAAAAAATGAAGCATGTTTTGTTATATCACACTAAAAATATAGGAATCTACTGCAGAATAGTGAAGATTTATATATTTTTAAATGAACATGCAAAACAAGGAAAAAATATAACACATTTTTTTCTCACAAAAATGTAGAAATATCTTTAGAATAGAGATTTGTTTATTTTTAAATGAAAAAAGGTAAATAATAAGAAAATCAAGCAAATTTTTAAATTTCTGAATAAAAATGTAAAATTAGACTGAGAAAAGCAAAGATTTATATATTTTTAAATGAAAAAAAACTAGATAATGAAAAAAATATACCTTGTTTTCTTATTTCTCACTAAAATATAAAAATCTACAGCAGAATAGTGAAGAATGCTAAAAAAAAAGAAGAAAATCTAACACATTTTCTTTTTCTCACTAAAATGTAGAATTATACCAAGAATAGAGAAGATTTGTAGATTTTTAAATGAAAAAAACTAAATGAGAAAATCCAGCACATATTCATATTTCTGAATAAAAATGTAGAATTAGACTGAGAAAAGGGAAGATTTTTATACTTTTAAATGAAAAAACTAGATAATGAAAAAATATAGCATGTTTTATTTCTCACTAAAAATATAGAAATCTACTGAGGAATAGTGAAGATTTGTATATATTTAAATGAAAATGCAAAAAATGAAGAAAATCTAACACATTTTCTTTTTTTCTCAGTAAAATGTAGAAATATATTAAGAATAGAGATTTGTATATTTTTAAATAAAAAAGTTAAATAATGAGAAAATCTAGCACAGTTTCATATTTCTGAATAAAAATGTAGAATTAGACTGAGAAAAGGAATGATTTATATATTTTTAAATGAAAAAAGTTAAATAATGAAAAAATGTAGCATGTTTTTCATTTCTCACTAAAAATATAGAAATCTGCTGTGAAGACTTCTATATTTTTAATTTAAAAAATTGCAAAACATTTTTTTTCACTAAAATAATGACAAAATATTGCACAATTTCATATTTCTGAATAAAAATGTAGAAACTGCCTGAGCAGATTGGTACATTTTTAAATGTATAAAGCTAAATAATGTGAAAATATAACATTTCATATTTATGACTAAATATGTAGAATTTGACTTAGAATTGGAAATATTTGTATAATTTTAAATGAAAAAGCAAAAAAATATGAAAATATAACACATTTGTTTTTTTCTCATTAAAGATGTAGAAATTTTCTGAAGATACAGGAGATTCATATATTTTTCAATAAAAAAATAAATAATGAGGAAATGTAGCTTATCATATTTCTGAAAAAAATCTATAAATTGACTGGATAAAGTTTTTTATATCTTTAGATTGAATCTTTTCTCTTGAAATGTTCTCCATTTGCACTTCACAAAACTAATTTTAATTCTTCTTTGCTACCAATGAATTCATTGTTCATAGCTATCTTCCTCTTTTTCGTAAAAGATTCTAGCATATATATGCATGGCCTCAGTATTTATATCTGGGAAAAAGGAAAAAGTCTCCTCATGATTCTTTCATGTGTTTTCAACTTTCCTTATTGCATTATGTTAGCTATCTCCTTTTTCGTTATTGCTATCCTTCTCAGGATACTATTAGACAATATAGAAATGGCTTGCTCTCTCTACATCGATCTGTGAACATTTTTTGTGTTTGGTGATTTTAATGCTCATCACATCAAGTGGCTTAAGCATTCTGTTATTGATGTAACCAATATTCTGACTTAGAATTTTACTGTCGCTCAGTCTCTTAGTGAAATAGTGGATTTCCCTCCTCATTTTCCTAATAAATCCTATCAACATGCTTCCTTACTCAATTTGTTTCTTACTTCCTCTCTTGTCAAGCATCATAACTGTCCTCTTATCAATTCAGATCATACAGTAGTTTCTATTGATATTTCTTTTGTGTCATCTATTAAAAAGGAACCTGCTATTCATAAGATTTCTTCTCTGCAACCAGCATACCAAGTAACTTTCTTCGAGATGCCCCATCCTATTGAGAATTGTGCCACACAGGTTTCTTCTTGGGTCAAAGCCAACATGCTTTTGTTCCTTCCCAGAAATACAAGGTGAAACCAGAATCTTCTGCCACTATAGCTATTGAGAATATTTTCATATTTCTAAATAAAAAAGTAAAAATCTAGTATGAAAAGTGTTGATTTATATCTTTCTCAATGAAAAAGTTAAATATTGAGAAAATAAAGCATATTTCTTGCTTTCCAGCTTGTTGAAAGTTCTACTCTGTAATACCTGTTTTTAAGAACTCTGGGGAATCTTCTGACACCTAAAATTATTGCCCTCTTACCTCTTTTTAGTAAAGTACTCAAGACTAGTATTAAAATTAAGCATCTTACTTCAAATGACCTTCTTTTGGATAAACAATATGGTTACTGATGTGTTAACAGCCATCACTGATTTGTATATCAAGTATAAAAATCATGAAGCTCGGGCTATGGCTCATGACAGACAGAGAATCAGATCAACAAGGAAAGTCGCCAGAGATTTGCTCAAGTCACATCTCCATGGTCAGAACTAAAACAGAGACACATACATGATAGAATATTGAGTAAGATTTGACAGGCTGGTTATTACTTTAGCATTTGCAACTGGATTTTTCAAATCACCATCCAGCAGTAGAGAACTTAATTTTACAGTAGATAATAGAGACATTTTATTCAACCAGTTTTTCTTCAAATTCAATAAGCCTGTTGTCAGAGTTATCAACAGTGTTGTACATTTTATTAAAGGAGTTATTTCAGCATGATTCCCAACAATAGTCTTTGGATACAAAAAGATAGCTGTAAGTTGAGAATTATTCATTCTTAGCTACTGTACACAATGTAGAGCAGTCCACACTTGACTTCACTGACCCCAATATCATAAGATTTTAGGAAACCCAAGTGTTGCTCTCCTGATGCTAAACGCCAGGAGAGTAACACTTTGTGCCTTGGACTCACATTGTCCACTGTCATGAAGTGGAGTGATTATGCTAAATCAATTCCTAGGAACATTGGTTCACCCTGTCATGCCAAATAATTTTTCTTGGCAGGAACTATCTTGCACATTCATAAATCTACAATTTGTGGCTTCTCTCTGTCTTCTACAAATATTTTCATGGTAACTGTTCTGATGAACTTTTTTCCTTAGTGCCTCGATTGTGTGCTACCAGATTGGCAACTTGATCCCACCATTTTACTGTTGAACTAGCTAAATGTAACTGTATGTTCTATTCTAATAGTTTCTTTCACTCTCTGTGTCCTAGTGGCTTTATCACCTTTCTTGGTGTGAAATCATTAAAAAAAAATTTAAAAAAATGAAAACTTTCACATGGATATCATGCATGACACCAAATCCATTCAGAAATACCTAAACTGTCAGCTGTATAAAACAACTTTCTAAGATCAATGGCTAAAAATAGCTTTGAGCTAGTGAAGCCTGTGAACCTTGGCAAAGACCATTATTCTTTGTACATTATTGAACAGGTGCTCAAGAATCACATAGAACTGTACCAAATCGCATAAAGCATATTACTTAAGGATTATCAATAGCATATGTAACGTGAAGAGAAAATAAGATCATAATCAAGATGATGACATTCCACACTACTTCAACTAAAAGGTTAGCAGAGAAAACCCCATCAATACTAGAAAGATCAATAACAGCTACTTAACTTGAGAAACCTATTGTCCTGAAAAATTCTTTCAAGAGAAAGATTTTATAAATTTTGCTAAATGTTTTCTTGTAAGGAATATTATCATTATCATTAGTTTCTGTGCAAACTAAACAATCTATTCATTGTAATTTCATTCAAATGTGGATTCTTTATAAATGTGAACTTGTGCCAAAGTTTATCTTTCACTGATTCTATAGAGCATTGGTTAGCATGTTAATTGTATAATATATTGTTGGTGAGCTCATTTCCTACAAAAAAGATTCCATAAGTCTAGACATATGCTAATATGAACAATTTTCAGTTATCAGTGAATGTGGATGGGAAATTATTATATATTTTAATATTCTCAAAACTTTTCAATATGAATGAGAAGTCATTATTTACATTCAGACTATCCTCTTCATCCTTGTTTATATTATCATATTTTGACCATAATGACCACCAGCCTTCTTCAGGTGCTTGTTGATCTGGGTAATGTTTATGGAATTTTGAACTGAACCCTTCATTTAATCTACAGGGGTAGATGGTTCTAGTTCCACTGTCCCTGTTTAAAGATATCTCATTTTGTTCTTATTTAGTACTGCTCAGTTATTGCTTGCCCTTTTTTCTATTATGCTAAAGTCTGTAAAATCTAGCCCAGAGATTACACAATTGCTATATCACTGAATTCAAAAACCAATGCTTTAATCCACTGGATTATTGTCCTATTGGACAATAACAAGTTCTAGACTCGATTGTAAATAATATAAATAATGACTCTTCATCCCAGAAGATCAGAATGACAATTCAGTATAAACAATGAGATTTATTCATATTTTTATTTTTCCTATTTGAATCAGCATATCTTCAAGCATAATAAAATGATTATAATCAGCTAAACAATATGCCTTTTCAGTATTTGTCATGTCATACATTAAAGATGACAAGATCCAAAAAAACAGACTTGTGGTTAACAAAAAAGAAACACTAAAGAATACACAGCAGATAAGTAAATACCCTCTAGTCAAAAATATATCAAATTCTATTTTCTGCTACCAAAGTGTATTTACTAGTACTTTTCTATCATAAGAAATCATGAAAACAAAGAGAGTCAGGTAAATTATTTATCTCATAGTTAAAGATAAATATTCAAGGTTTCAAAATGAGAAACATCTGTCAAGAATTTGATGATAAACATAAAAAAAAGAAAAAGAGAATGAAAAAACCTGTTAACAGTATGAAAACAGGAACTCATCTCCAGCTTAAACCAGTATAAACTGTACTGCAACTGATACTTTAGTACTTTGTTCTGGTTGAAACCAGGGGCAGTTTTCAGAGAAGTTTGTGTTTTCATACTGTTAACAGGTTTCTTCATTTTCTTTTTGTCATGTTTATCATCAAATTTTTCTCTTCCCACCATTTCTAAACCTTGAACATTTAACTATGTGATAAAGAAAAGAATTTATTTGATTCAATTTTTTATTAACTGAAATTAATTTAATATATGTTTATGATATTTACAGAATATTTACAAACTTCAAATATTTACAGAACACTTACAGACTTTAAATCTTTGGACTAATGCAACATGAACATAATTAATTCCTACACAAAATTTGCAATTGTATATGTAATTATTACAATATTACATAATATATGATATGGTTAACAAGTAGAGTCTAAATTCCAATGTTATCATAAACTTTGTTGATTTTATTATTAAGCTTCACACCCCAATGTCAACTTGAAAGTATGAATCATCTACAACTATCCAAATATAAAGTTAATGGACTCTTGGGAGTTGCTTGTAAAGTAAACATATCAATCAACAAGGTGTCATATCATAAAATTCATTCATGCTTGAGTCACCACTGTTAATTTCATATCAAGTTAAGGACTCCATTTTATGAATTGGTAAGAAAATATTCCACTCAACAAAACTTAGTTCACATTAGAAGAGCCAGTTGACTAAACTAACATTAATATAGAATGGCACGAAGAGATATAGACTCTTTATTACATGTGCAATATAGGATTTATATACAGACTTTCATGAAACTATCTTACTAGAAAGTATCAAAAATTAAGTTGCCCATGTTGTAAGTTATCACACACAAGGAATAATAACTAAGGAGAAATGCTGACAAAGGAAAGAAAAAATTTCTTACTTAAATATCATAGTGTTTTACCTGATGAGTCAAGCCACTCTCTTGTTATGAGAGATAAGAGAAAGGACATCCGTCTAGTTTGCCTGTCACTTGGTAACTGGTGTGGCTGTTTTAATTTGTCTGCTCATGTGATACTTTATATGTAAGAGCAAATAATTATGTTTCATACCTCTACAATATTATGTTACGTAATCTTCATTGAACCAGGAACTTGTTTACACCTAACTGAAAAGATATTCAGTTTAAGTCTATGAAAATCAAATGAAAATTCTGTTATGATTATCCATCATTTCTACATTATTTGAATGATAGTATTTTATTTTGGGAATAAAATCTGATTATCAAAGTTATGAAATAAGCAGTTAAACAGATAACAAAAAGTTATAACAGGTGCCAAGTGTACAGAAGAGAGAAATTCAAGTGTAGGTTAACTGAAAGAGATTTGTTGATATTACCTACAGAAACAAAAGTTGTAACTTTCAATGACTTTTTTTAACATAATCTGTTATACAAAAGTTATATTGTGAGTGGAACCACCGAAACAACGATTGTTCTAAAACAATTTTTAAAATTAGGAATTCCAGCTGATAAATGTAAACCACAATGTCACAAGTCATCTGAACTACAGATACACGTGACACACACCACACCTCTGTGTGTGTATGTGTAAGAAAGAGAGAAATAAATAAGTGTTTACTTATTTATTTCTCTCTTTCTCTTATCTCTCATAACAAGAGAGGGATACATAAAATGTAAATGGATATTTTAATTTTTAAACATGGTTAAGCAATTAAAAAAATATTGCCATTAGCAGATTTTTTTTTCCTTTCAAGCATTAAATTTATAGAATCCATCATTTCTTGTGGGACATCCAACCAGGCAACCATTTTTTTCCTCTTTCAGACATGAAATTTATAAAATCTATCATATCTTCTGGGACATTTATAAAATCTATCATCTCTCATTTACACTTTTTACATTTGGTCTATTGTCCTCATCTTTGTTGTTGTTGTTGTTATTACAATGTTTCAGCCATTGTGCCCTCTGGCCTTCATCAGGTGTATGTCAATCCAGGTAGCTTACAAGAAATTCTGAACTGAACCCTTTATTTATGGGGGTAGATTGTTCTCATTCCACTGCCCATGTATAGGAATATCTCTGCTAGTTCTTATTTTTAGTACTGCTCAGTTATTGCTTGCCCTGTTTCCAAGATTGCCCATTTGAAACATTGTGGAATGTATTGATTTTTTCTTTCAATAGTGTCCTTAATATATCTTATTTATAAAAATAATTAAAAGTTTTTTCTAATTACATAATTTCTAAGTTTTATTGCATTTTATATTTTTACAATTCAGAGCAGATTTCTGATAAATGGTGTTTCAGTTTTACAAAATCAAAAAAAATATTGATGATTTAAATTATCCAAAGTGTCCTGCTTTTAACTAATATAATAATTTTTGCAAGAATTTCCAAATCAATGTTTTTTTTTACTACAAAAAAGATGCTAAAATTTCCTATATTAATTTCAGGATCCTTGCTGATGTAACAAAATTTTGAACATGCTAGAAAGGATTAAAAATTTAATAAAATAATCAAAAAAAATACTTTTGATTATTTTATTAAATTTTAAATTATTTTAATTTTCAAACATTTTGATGATAGTTTTTATCAAGTCCAGGGTGTTTTTTTTTCAGCAAATTAGAGGAGGTGTAGTGCATGCGAAATAATAAATGTCTTTACCTTCAAATTTGGAAGACTGAGGAAAAAGACAGAAATAAATTTGTGAGCCTATGTGAAACATTGTCTTCAGAAATTATCCATTGAACCAAGAAGAAAGAAAAGAAAGTAGTGAACATATGCAAAATAGGTTGAAGCTCTTGCCAGTGTAAAATTATTTGCCAATTATCAGCCTTTAACCAAGCATGTGACCCTTCAAAGAATTTTCTCTCAACAATCAAGAAAGCTAAGTATTTCAAACTCTCTTCAGCTAATTTTGAATGTATGCAGACCATATATCACTTCTGTGAACAATGAACTCTCTTACCTTTTGTAGAATATTGGTTAACTTGCCAGTGGTTTGACACACAAGTAGGCAAGTGTAGCCAAAGCTAACAATATTTATTATAGTAAAAATACAACAAATGTGGCACAAGGCCAAAAAGGGGGGGGGAAAGGATGGTCATCACTTGTCTTAATATAAAACTTAGCTAGAATAAAGGGCGAACCCCTTAGACAGTATATCCTCACGGTCGAAGAAAACCGGGTCTCTTGCACACAACAACTTCTTGATCTGGATCGGCAAACATTTGAAAAATGACCTTGGATGCCACACGAGTCACAGGTCTGATTCCATGCAGGACATGTCTGTTGGCAGGTGCTGGTTCCTGGGATGCCATGCTTGTGGCTACCACATCCACTACAACGCAAATTGTTCTGTTTTATAATCAGTTTTTTGGGGCACCCAAATTGAGGGGGATTTTTTTTCACTTGTGTTTTTTTTTCTTTGCGATAGGTTGATGCACGCAATGCCGACATTTCGAGTGTCCCTGCCATTTGTGCTTGGTCACGCAGTGCTGCCTCGAATGCCTCAGCCTGGTTGATGTTTTGCTCAAGGGTCTTTAATGAGCTGGCCTTTGCTTGTAAATCTGCTTGGAGAGCATCATTTGCCGTGCCTCTGACCAGCTGGTCTTTGATATAGATGTCAGATAGGTCATGACTGCAAATGGGACATGTGAAGTCACAATCTTGCACTGTACCGCTGAGGCGGACAATAAATTGCTGGATTGATTCACCTGTCCTTGAGAAATTGAGGCAAAAGACAATCTATGAACCATGGGGTTCAATTTTTGTGTAACTAATGCCTCCAACATGTTCAGGAGTCTATTTGGTTTTTCAGAGAACAATTTGGGGTATGTGTTTATAATTGATGCTTGGACAGTCTCATCAGCACAGTTGTATAACTGGATGTTGGTCTGTGCAGGGGGCATGTTTGTCATTTGTACAAATACCTCCCAGTCAATTCTGAACTCCGGAATTGCTGTGACGTCATCTCTGAATGGAGCTGGGAGAGTTTGACTGCAGGGGCCTTTGTGTAGCTGTCTGATGTCAAAGGCTGCTCCTTTGATAGTTTGAGTATAGCTAGGGAATGTCCCATGGTTGTGACACTTAGTTCTTTAAGGATTTTCGGTCTATCATAGAGAGGCTATCCTTGATAATGCTTTCTTTCACAAAAAAGATTCAGCATAGGTCCTGGCAGAGTCAGCGGGGAAAAGTGAGGCAGTGTGGTGGGTTTCTCGCTTGCATTGCGAATTTAAATATTGATAATCGATGGTACGCCTCGGTCGACCATCCTTTTTTGTCGTAATGACCATCGTGCTGCACCAA
Organism: Acanthosepion pharaonis; assembly: GCA_903632075.3. NCBI lineage: Eukaryota > Metazoa > Mollusca > Cephalopoda > Sepiida > Sepiidae > Acanthosepion > Acanthosepion pharaonis. The sequence continues at coordinate 238,718 of CAHIKZ030004884.1, forward strand.
TCTGTAGGAGTACCAATGGGCACTTGTTCTAATATGCCCCTTTATATATCTTGCATAAGGGCTTGCTTCACTGGTTCTTTAAAGTGGTATGGCACTGGTATCAGTCTGTGTCTCGCCTTAGGGATTGCCCCCTCCTTCAGGTGGATATGTGTGTTTTAAATATTTTTTAATATTATTTTGTGTTGGATCATTTAATCTGTTGTATGAACATTTTCTTTCATGACTCTTTGTTAAAACTATGGAATTTCTGATTTATTTTCCTGAAACAAGCTACAAATACAGCTTCAAGTGTGTAAATTTGTAAATAAATTTCTTAATATATTGCTTTGTTAAAATTACCCACGTGTTTCCTTGTCATTACTGTAACAAAGGAGTTTAGCACCCTGCTACCACTTTCTTATCAATCTCAATTTTTGTGCAAAAAACGGATCACAGAGTTTCTTCAGCTTCATACATATTTTCAGAAAACCTTAACTTTTGATTGGTCAGTTAATATTTAAATCATGTTCTCAACTACGTCCGAAGAACATCAACCAAGTTCCTGACCTGACTAAAAAATAATTCTGCCCCAAATCTGCCAATGCCTTTCGAGCCTCTCACATGATTATGTTGATTGTAAATACCAGACACAAGTTTGTTCTTCCTCTCTCTTGATTTCATTCACTTACGAAAAATGTAGTACGTATGAAACTTCAAACTTTATTACGAACATTACAAAACATATTACGAATATTCAACAAGCAACGAAACTTAATTACAAACATTACAGAACATTCACTCCTTCAACTCTTCTAAAGCTAAAAGTTTATTCTCAGCTTTACAGAATTCTTTCAATTCTCTCACAGTGAACATTTTGAGCGGCAAGTTCATTCAACTTTTTATGAGCTCAGATAAAAAAATAATTCATTAATAAAAAAAAAAAGACTTTAGTTTAAATCCAGTTAAAGGGAAGTAACCCTTACGTGTGTACAATACATCATTATACGAATATAAATTAAATCTCATTGTTGTTAAACCATTGTTCTTGTTGTTTTTGCGTTTGCATACACATTCGTAAAGTAAAAAAAAAAAAATGTACGGATTGAGTTAGACTGTCAATACTGCTACAAGTGCATTGTTCACGCACCGCAAAAGGAATTACGTGGCAACATGTATTGTTTGTAACCGTGGCGTAAGAGGAGTTGATTTTGGTGCGAAACTGAGATGAGAGACAGTGTTTCTTTCCGTTTTGAATTTTACTTCATTTACCATTCATCATTAATCTTCTTGGCATGAGTAAATCAACTGTTCATTTTTTAGCCCTACGTTTTTAAGAAAATTATTAAATTTAAAATCAGGTATTTAGGTTTCTAATTTTAACCCATTCAAACATGCCTGCCGTGGCGAAAAAAATAGTGTATTTTCAAAAAATTAAAGTCGGGTTGCTTTCTATTTGTAAAACATTCACGACTGCCACCCTAAAAATGTTTTCACTTTTCAGACAGTAGGCATTTGCCATTAAATTTATTTTCTTGAAGACATCAGCTGATTTTTTTTTTTTAAATAATTGCTTTTTTTTTTTTTGTCAGATCATCACTTGCGAAAGGCCGACAATGAGGTAACAATGGAAATATTGACGTGGTTTCAGCTGACTGCTCGATTTCTCTTGAAGTTTTAAAAAATTGTTTGTAATAGAATCTTTTTTAATTATGAATTTTAATGTCGATAATAAAATTAACTTTTTAGATAAAAATATTACTTATTTTTCCTTATCTTTTTTTCTATCCTGAAATTGATTACAAAAAAAAAACATTTGAAAAAAAAAATGTTTTAATACTTACTGAAATGTAAAAACGTCAAAAGAAACAATTTCGATGACAAATTTGATAAAGTTCTAGAATTAACAATTCTTATTTTAAATTCAACTCAGATGAAAAAAAGGATCCTGATAATAAAAATAAAACTAATGGTGACCTAATTTAATTAGTTATCAAGTTTAAAACGTCCATCCATAGTCATAACTTTTTTAAAACCAAATGATTATGAAAACGTTTACCAGGATCGTCCGCCTACTGTTCATTTTTTAATGAAAGAATTGACTTAAATTTCGCTTTTTTATTCGAGCATTATGTTACCTTTTTGTCGTTGTTGCTGACGAAATTTAATTCGATTACACTGCTTTTCTAAGCGAGCCCGAATGATATTCGCGCCAAACAATGATTTATTTTAAAGTTTTCTTGTAAAACTTTCAAGTTCCAGGAAATTGTCAAACGTATGCAACGATTATTAATAATAATAATGGCTTTAACAACTTTTTTCAAAATTAATGACAAATGAACACCATCTTTTTTAATCGAGCTAAAATACTTTCAAAAAAACTTTTAAGCTTCCCTTTTTGGCATGGGAATATAACAAGGATTTTTTTAAAATGAAAACTTTTTGATAATAATTTTTTACTACCAATAAAAAAAAGCCACTCACTGAACAAAGAAAACGATTATCGCTCTAAAGAAACAAAAAGAAAAAATCAGAACCTTACTGAGAATATTAATAATTAATTTAATTACCAAATAAAAACTTAAAATTTTACTTTTTAAACTTCTAAAGTTCTGTTGTACCAAAGTTGAGAGTTTAAAACTTTAGAAATAAAAAAAGAAGCTGGACTGCTGAAGTAGTTGTACATTCCAAAAAAAATGAAAAAAACCTATGAAAATTATTACTTTTGCAGTGTTGTGTTGCTTGTTAATGAAGGTCAAAAACAGAACACAGATTTTTTTTTTTCAGTCTATCGCGATATTCAAAGTAAGAAAATTTGAAAATAGTGTAAAAAAAGTTTCACACTTCTAAAAATTTCGATTAAACATCGTTCAAATGATGAATTTATGAAACTTTTAAAAAGAAAACAAAAAAATAAGTATTCAAAGTGGAGAGAACGTTATTAAATTACTACTTTCTCTCGGATTAATAACTTAAGAAATGCACATAAAAAATTATCTTTTTGTGATACATATATATATTTTTTTGTTTCTTTTTTTACCTTCCGTATTCATAGTTAAACATTTGTCGATGTCGAACCATTCCAAATTCAACAATACATTATTTTTCCTTTTTAGCTTTTTTTTTTTTAATTTGGAATTGTTTACAGACATGGAGTTATCGTTCTTGGTTGAGATATTACAGACTGGAGTCTTGACAACGAAACGGAGTTTGTTTTTGCTTTTTATCTTATGATATTTTTAAATCATAATAATTATATTTTCTTATTCTCTGCAAGTAAAATAAAAAATAAAATCTAATTGAAAATTACGAATAGTATCATTTTTAGACGTTCAAATGTTTTGAGAATAAGATGAAAAAGGGTGAAAGAGCACAGACAGACCGTACCACTATCCATTTTTTTTATTTTCTTTTTAATTTTTAAAAAAAAGTCTCTCCAGTTCCCTCAGTCATGCCACAGAAAATTAAATAGCTCCGATCCTACTTGATTCTGGAAGGAAGTGGCAGAGGAGGAGAAAGGGGTTCTTCCTGTTGAAGCAGATGCAGTATATTATCCATGCCAGAGGACTTCTCTCCTCTCTTGCGCCCCACCGACGTTGCGTAACATCTGTTTCGTAGCGGTGCTATGACCAGCTTAGATCAGCGGCCCGAGCGCAAACACTCGAGTCCCCACGTTAAAAACCGACCTTATGTCACAACCTGGCTCAGTGGAGTATCAAGGTAAATCTCGAGCTTAACTTGATCGCTGGTAACGAATGAATGACCAAAGATGAGATAAAAAGAAAACAACAAAAAACGAATGAGCCTGAGAAGAGAACTGAGAAATGTAAAATATTAACAACTGAAAAGAAAAACCAAGGCAAGAATAATTAAAAAAAAACGGTCTTTTTTCTTCATCGTTTGTATTGTTCTCAGCAGAAGATGTTAACTTTGCCTGTAAATTCTTAAACTTTACTCTTCTTGACTCATCTGTAGTAACCTTGCCTAACTTCCCATAGAGAACGATATTTATTTATACAAAGTGGCACAAGGCCTAAAAGGGGGTGGGGGAAGGACGGTCTTCTTCTGTCTTAATTCTAAACTTAGCTAGTCCCAGACACGGACCCAAACATACCAACAATATTCCAATCACCAAAACAACACATTCACTCATACCTTTCTTACTACGTCCACCATAATACCTCAAATTCTCTATGACATCCTAACTAGTCCCCCTATGTACAAATATTGTTCCGGGGGGGGGGCATAAAACAACAATTTTTAAAAAGATCCCCAAATGAGTATGTACAATATGTCTTAATATTTACAAGAAAATAAACAAAACTTATGTTAGTAATAAAACCCCCCACAAACTATAAATGTGGCAGAAACATAACCGGACGAAATCAATGCGGGACTATGAAAGATAAGGAACACATTCATTCCTCCAAGCATTCACACAGGCAACCGCACATTCATACACAACAACAAATACGAAAAATCACACATACGAAACGAAAGGCGTCCCGCATCCACCAGAGAACTGACATCACTGACCACCTAACGAGGTTCCCACGAATCATCAGACAGGTGAGTGGTGCCTCATCGTTATTGAGACATTTCAACCCAGGCGCCCAAGGCCATATCGAGCGAGCCTCCTGCTTCGTAAGACCGAGCTCGCCAATTAGATCATCTTGAACGCCCCCCACTAATTAACAATCGATACAATGCCTTACGAGACAACGCCTGGGCATCAGAGAGGCCATCCGACGTCCGCAAGAGGAGTTTAAAAGCACGACGACATTCGCGGTGGAAGGAGCACTCGGCTCGGGGTGTACGGCCGGCCTCCTCCTCACACGAGTGCACACTTCTCAGGGATGGGAAATGTTTTCGGTCATCTTCTTTCCAAAAGGTGCCCACCTCATCCGAACCGCGACACATTCGGTCTAGAAAGGTAATGCGAAGCATATATTGACGAATCTCAATGCTAGGCATACCCAGACCCGCCCTCAGAGGGATGAAGGCAACAGATCTCACGACCTACCATATGGGCCTTGCCTCTCCACAAGAAAGAGAACAAGGTCCGGACTAATGACATTAGTCGGGCATACGGGAGTGGAAGCACAGAGAATCGGTACAGGAGGATCGGATAGATGTGTGAAACACATACTTCCGCCCTTCCCTTCAGGGAAAGTCTCCTCCGAGATCACAGATTAACCGCGATCTCGGCCTTCCCTTGTACCTCCGACCAGTTCATTTCCAACTGGAGATCAGGACCGAACCAGACGCCGAGTATCTTGATCGGCCCATCCGTCCAGAGGAAAGGTCCGGGAAGAGAAACTCCCTTCCACACACCCAACCGCAAGCCCACAGACTTATCGCGGTTGATCTTGGCCCCTGTCACCATCTCATACCCACTGATCTCTTTGCTGACTTCGTTAATCTCGGCTCTGCTCGACACAAGAACCGAAACGTCGTCAGCATAGGCAGAATACCTGGTGCTCACTGTTGTCAGATCCGGAGTAGCTGGCCAACAGATATGGGCCATGATGGCCGATGCCAACGAAACGTTTGGCATGTTCCCACCAATGTCGTGCTTCGACGATGATAATGTCAAAAAATTGCAACAATTTTGTTCAGGGAGATTCCCGATTTTTGTTCACCCTTCCCTGTATAGAGCGTTAAAATTAACATTCCCCTTGGACATTGGCGGCCTGTCTCCTGATGGCACCATCAAGAGTGAGATGGGTACTGACTCAATGGGAGAGGCCGTCGGTGTCCTGACCCCGGCCATGTTCAATGCAGGAGAGCAACCCTAATCGGTTTCATCATGGCTCTCTGGTTAGCAAGTGTGAATGCCCGAGGCCTGAGGTCGGAGTCTCGCAGGGCGAGGCTCTCTCGCGACCTTCAGCGTCTCGGAATATCTGTTGTGTGCAAGAGACCCGTTTTTCTTCTCGTGACTATGAGAACATTCTGTCTAGGGGGTTTACCCTCTATTCAGCATGTTTTGATGGACGCTCGAGGGGTGTCTCTTGGCTGGTGAGCAAGTCATTGAAGGCTGCGTGTGTTCTTGTCTTCGCGGATCCGGTGGGCAGGCTTTGCGTGCTGGACGTTACCATAAAGGATAAGGCTCTTCGTCTCATTGGGGTTTATGCGCCCAATGTCCATTCTGAGCGGCCTGCTTTGTTTCGGCAGATCGAGCAGTTTTTGACGACATCACATCGGGTAGTTTTAGTGGGTGATTGGAATGCCGTCCTTGATCCCGATATAGATCGCATAGGGACAAATTCGGGTACTAACAACCGGGACGTGAAACCATTTCGGGACTTTATCGACAGGTTTGATCTTGTCGATAAGTACCGAAATGAACACCCTCGGGAGGTAGTGTGGACTTGGACAAATAGTGGCGGCTCGGCTAGTTATCTAGACCGAGTCTTAGTTAGGAGAGTTGATGTAGGGCTCCTAGGTTGTCCAAGTTTCCATGAGATAGTTTATTCGGATCATAGGCTTGTCCGGGTCCGTGTAAACATAGATAAGCCTAAGGTTAGGATGGCTGGCTACTGGAAATTAAACTCATCATTATTTGGTGAGCAAGATTTCCGGGACCAGCTTCTACTAATGATCCAGAGGGAACTGACGGGAGCGGTTGTGGGAAATGCCTGGTGGGATAAATTAAAATCCAAAATTAGAACGTTTGCTGCTGATTAAATCGTCGGCTCAATCTAGATAGATTAGCGGCGCAAACGGCTTTAGAGCAGAAAGTTGATCGGGCGGTGAAATCCCGTGTTAGTGGGGACGTAGCTTTAGCTAAGGCAGAGTTGGCCTCCTTGCTTATCAAGAAGGATCAAGCTCTGGTAGTTAGGGCTAGGTTAAAAAGAATGTTCTCTGAGGCGACGAATATGGCCGCTGAACTGCGTGCAGAGGAGGCTCGGAATGCATCTCAGCGACATATCGCGAGCGTCACATTGCCGGATAAGCGGACCGTGACAACAAACGAGGGCATATGTGAGGCTTTTCGTGACTGCTTTCAGGAGCTTTTCACCAGGGAGCCCGGTCTGAGCCTTGCTCAGTTCGACGCCTATTTAGCTGACTTTCCCTGCCTTAAGGCAGCTGAAGCAGCTAGGTCCAATTACAGAGTCGGAAATCTGGGAAGCGTTGAAACAGGTTGCCCTGGACAAATCTCCGGGAATTGATGGTCCTCCGTACGAAGTGTACTTGAGGCAGTCGCCCGTTTTTGTTCCGCTGCTGGCACTGATTTTCGGCAACCGGATGAAGCAGGGATCTATACCCCAACGCTTCACCAGGGGCGTGATCAAGTTGTTACGCAAGAATAAAAACGATGGGGATGGGTTAGGTAACTTTCGCCCTTTAACTATGTTAAACACAGAGTTAAAGATTTTGGCTAAGATCCTGGCTAACCGTTTGCAGGTTGTCCTGTCTAGTCTGATTGGCTCAGAACAGACTTGTGCTCTGAAGAGCAGGACTATTCAGGACAACCTTCATATGGTGCGCCTGATCATCGAGCAAGTCGACAGTGAAGCCGCGCTGATCAATTTAGTCCAAGGCCTTCGATAGGGTTGACCATTGCTTTCTGGAGGTTGTTCTTTCGGCGGCCGGTTTCGGGCCGTACTTTCGCACCTGGATCCGACTTCTGTATGCGACTCCCGGTGCGCTGGTGGAGGTGAATGGGGTACGATCGGAGCCTTTCGTATTGTCTCGCTCCATTCGTCAGGGTTGTCCGCTATCGCCTTTGCTTTACGTTCTTGCGTTGGAACCATTCCTTCGCAAGTTAAAGGCGAATCCGGTCCTACGTGGAATTGCCCTGCCCGGTGCTACCACATCGGCCAGGTATTCTGCCTATGCTGACGACGTTTCGGTTCTTGCGTCGAGCAGAGCCGAGATTGACGAAGTCAGCAAATAAATCAGTTGTTATGAGATGGTGACAGGGGCCAAGATCAACCGCGATAAGTCTGTTGGCTTGCGGTTGGGTGCGTGGAAGGGAGTTTCTCTTCCCGGACCTTTCCACTGGACGGATGGGCTGGTCAAGATTTTCGGCGTCTGGTTCGGTCCTGATCTCCAGTTGGATATGAATTGGTCGGAGGTGCGAGGGAAGGCCGAGATCGCAATTAATTTGTGGTCTCGGAGGAATCTTTCCTTAAAGGGGAGGGCGGAAGTTTGTGTTTCACACATCTACCCGATTCTCCTTTACCGACTCTCTGTGCTTCCACTTCCGTGTGACACTTTACTGGCGTTAGTGAAGCTTCTTGTGGGGAGGCAAGGCTGCCAGAGTCAGTCGGGAGATCTATTGCCTTCATCCATCTGAAGGCGGTCCGGGCATGCCGAGCATTGAGATTCGTCGATATATGCTTCGCATTAGCTTTCTGGATCGATTGTGTCGCGATTCGGATGAGGAGGGCGCCTTCTGGAAGGAAGACGCTCGTAAGAACTTCCCATCCCTGAGAAGTGTGCATTCGTGCGAGGAGGAGGCCCGCCGTTTACCCCGAGCCTTCTATCGTGAATGTCGTATTGCTCTGAAGCGCCTCTTACGGGCGTCGGATGGACTCTCCAACGTCCAGGCGTTGTCTCGGAGGGCATTATATCAAATCTTAGTCAGCGGGGCCGTGCATGATGATCTGATTGACGGTCTCGGTCTGACGAAGCAGAAGGCTCGCTCAATATGGCCTTGGGCGCCCGGGTTGAAATGCCTCAATAACAATGATGCATCACTCACCTGGCTGGTGATTCGTAGGGCCCTCTGGGTCGCAAAGAGACTCTGCTCAGCAGGCTTGGAGAATTCTCCAAACTGCCGACGTTGTAGTGGGGAGGTCTAGACCTTGGGTCACGCCTTCTTTCATTGCAGCCAGGTAGTGCCGTTGTGCAAGTTTGTTGAAGGCCTCATGGTCCGCATGCTGCAGGGAAAGTCCTTTGTCCTTCAAGCCGTTTCCGTTTGTAGTAATGTGGCACCGCCGCTGACGAAGGCTGAACAGTATGTGTTCCACTGCTTGCTAGGCGTTATGAGAGTCGTGATTTGGACGACACGTCAGAAGGGATTCTATGGAGGCGAGAAGTTCACCTCTTCACAACTGATCTTGTACTTTAAGCATCAGCTTAAAGTCAAGATTAGGACGGAAAGGCGGCGGCTCACTTCATCAGAATTCAGCAAAAGGTGGGTGAATCTTGCGCGCTTGTGTCGTGTGAAAGGGGCTGACCTTGAGTGGCACATTGATGCCGGTTAGGAATCAGGATATTGCTCTACCTGGGTTGAACTTGTGCAACCCATCCCGAAATTAGGCTAGCTTAGGTTTCCCTTTTTTGATGCTTTAGTTTCCTTTTTCAGTTAACTTAGCTAGGGTATGTATGCTTATTGGCCCCCTTTTATTTCTGTCCCTACTTTTCTTTAAGTTTAATTCCCCTTCCCCTCCCTCGTTAGGTGGTCAGTGATGTCAGTTCGCTGGTGGATGCGGGGCGACTTTCGTTTCGCGTGAGTGGTTTTTTCGTATTTGTTGTTGTGTCTGAATGAGTGCATGTCAGTGTGAGTGCATGGGAGGTATGAATGGTTTACATTATTATAGTCCTGCATTGATTTCGGCCAGTGAAGTGATGTTTCTGTCACATTTAGTGATTGTGGGGGGTTTTATTACTAATCTTATTTTCTTTAGTTTCTTGTAAATAGTTTTTTCTATTCATATTGTAAATACTCATTGGGGTTAACTTTTAGATTTGTTGTTTTTATTCCCCTCTCCCCCCACAGACATCGAATTGTAAATAGGGGGACTAGTTAGTATTTTCATAGAGACAAAGAGGTATTATGGTGGTTGTAGTAAGAAAGGTACGTATGAATGTGTTGTTTTGGTGTAAGGAATATTGTTTCGTACGATTGGGTCAGTGTTTGCGGCTAGCTAAGTTATATTTAAGACAGAAGAAGACCGTCCTTTCCTCAATCCCCATTTCGGCCTTGTGCCACATTTCTGTAGATAACAGAATAAATATTGCTCTTTGCTATGGTACCTAGACTTTATGAATTTAATGGCATCAAGATTTCATCAATTTACAGTTGAATTGGGTAGATGTAACCATAAGTTCTATGTTAACAATTTCTTTTCTCACACTTCTCACGTATGGAACTCACTTCCAACTCCAATCTTTTCTGTCAACTTTGATTGTCAAAAATTTAAATGTAATGTCAATTGTTATCTGCTGTCTTTATAACTCTTCTATTATTCTCACTCCTTGATAATGTTGTATATTTTCTGATTCTTTCAACCCCAATAACCCTTTGTATTTTAGTGGCTTTACTGCCTTACTTGGGGTAAATTTGATTAAAAAAATCAACACTTAAAATACATTATTGTATGTGTAAAGTCCCTACATGCAAGGTGTTAGTGGCCTGCTGACAGACCACCATTGGCAACACCATTGATCTTCTGGTGGCAGCCACTGGTGGGCTTCTAGTGGTTCACCAGTGGTAACATTGCCAAGATGAACATGCCAGTGATCCCACAGCATGCCACCCAGTGGCAGATTGGTGGCTTGCATGTTGGGGTAGGATAGGCGGCCATATCATACAGAGGCACGTCCCTAAGAACACCAGTAACCCATTAATGAAATGGACTAACCCAGCTACATGCAAGCTGTGGCATGTATGCAAATATAAACAAGGCTGGTGGGAAGCCTGGGAAAGTGTACAGATTGCAACCATCACTACATGGTGTACTCTACATGGTGTTGTCAATAGGATCCTTTTTTTTTGAACTGCAAAAAATACCAACTTTCAAATTGATGACTTTTAAACATGGAGACAAAACTAGCTATGGAACAACAGTATTTTCAGTTATGCAACAACTTGTTGAACTACAAAAGGAAAACATCACACTACGAAAGGAAGGACATCATGGCCTGCCAAACACATCTCATGTCAGAAAACCGAAATGATTTACAATAGGATTTGATGCAACAGACAGTGACTGGACGATGCTTATTAACACATAGACCCATTATAAAGAGATGTACAAACTAGCAGACCCAGCAGTTATATGGAATGAGTTGAGGATGGAGTGTAGCTTAGCAATGAACAGGCTGCTATTTGAACTAGAGGTGGCTGAGGTACTCAACTCTGCCAATGAAGAACAACTGTTACAGCAAATACAACTCATCATTGTTAGGGGATTGCACAAAGAACTGCACAGGCAGAACTTTCACTCTATGAGGCACAAAGAGGAGGAGTCAATCATGCATTTTTTAGCTCAGTTACTAGCCTGGACCAAATTTTGCAAGTTTATAGTTACTTGCCCAAATACAACAAACTGTGGTTGGCAAATGAATTATTCCAGTGACATGGTATCAGAACAAATAGTGGCAGAGCTAGCTAATATTGAACACCAGGGCAAAATATTGATGGAGGCCACTACCCTCACCACTCTAGAGCAGAAATTCGACTAGTTAGTCAGTCTAGAAATGATGGACAAGTCGACCCCTTATCTCCACAACACTCCATTACGTTAATGTGCAAAGGTCACAACCATGAGCTACAGTCCCAGAATGTCAAGACCTTCCTGATGACATAATACACCAAGCTCTGCAGAGGGTGTGGAAGTCCTTCACATCCCAATAGATTGGAAGGGCCAAGTTGGCATGTTTTAATTGTGGATTAATTAGGCACATGAAGAAGGTGTGCCAGAGCCCAAAAAAGGGTTCTGCTAATAGGTAAATGATGAGCAAGACCAAACAGGAATCTCATATTCTCACCTCCAAAGGGCACACGGAGGATCCTAATAGGATGGCCCATCAATTTGGACAAAGTAAACTGAGGGGTGAAGTGAACCCAGCACAACCAAAAGCTTTGCTTCACCTCATTTGGAACAGAAGTTAGTTCTGAGGGGGGGGGCTCCAGATCCATCACCATACTTGATGATAGAAGTAACCATGATTCTGAAAGCCGTGCTGAATTCGGGTACATCTCTATGAGACCGACTAGCCTTCACATCCAAAAAATCACTGTGGTAGCTGACACTGGGGCACAGTCATGCTTCAGCAGACCTGAGATATAGAAAGTTTTTAGGTGACCAGATGAATACCTATTGCTGACTAGTCACTGACCTGGAGCATCACAGAGAACCAGCTACACATAAAAGGGATAATAGTTACACATAGAGTTTTTTCCACAATCTAAACCATATACATGTCAGATAACACATCCAGGTTTTACCTATCTGAATTGTACTGGGCATCATCAAACCAGTGTTGGTGGATACCCCCACAACTTGGTGCTCTAGGATGGTGGTTGCACCAAAAAAGGATGGTTCACCCAGGCACATACTCTATCTTTGTTTTATCAGGCCTTGATAAGTGCCAGCAATGCATGAGGAAAACTGTCCTGGACACATGAAATAGGTACCATAGCCACAGCTGCACATTTACTAACCATTTTTGTTGTTGTTGGAGATGGTTATTTAAAATTGTCACCATATATTTATTTCAGCATGTACTGGTGTGTGTGTTGTGGTGGGTGCCCTTTGAAAGTTGAAATCTGTGAGATTTTATAAGAAATTTTTCCTGAAAGTAGGCTTGAGAAAAATAGGGTTTTAGTTTTCTCTGATTAGTCAAATATTTTACTATTTCTAACCAATAGACACTTTGGTTTAAACAGTATGTGTTGTGGAATCTTTTTGACATGTTTGTAATATTATTTTATTGGGTAGAAAATAAAGTTTGGGCATGTTTTAGTATGCTTTGTATGTAGGTATGTAAGTTTATTGGGTTTATTTCCTTGTGTTAACATTAAAAAATGGCACCTATTAAAACTAGATTTATCATTAAAAATAATATTCTCAATTGGAAAAGAAAGTAATTTCTAGTCCAATCTGGTTACCAGTTCCTGAGTAATTTTAATAAGATCATTTCAGGTCTATTTACCAATTACAAACTTGTTTCTCCTATACTTAAAGAAAATAAGGAAGAAATTAACAAATTATAAATAGGGAGTTAACTGTTATCAAAGCTAAAATAGTGTATTTATTGAGAAAAGTAACTGGAGAAAAATACACTATTACAGAGCCTCCAGTTGTGAGAACCAAAGTTGTTAGATGCAGTACGAGGCTTCATTCTCTCAACAAACAAAAACTTGTCTCCTACATTTATTACTTGCAGCCATAAATAGGCATCTACCATGATTGGAACTGTCATGCTGATATAGCCAGAAATAGTGGTTCCTGTGGGCAGAGCATGCTGCTGTGAACCACGAAGAAAAATGAGATTTCCTCTGGTATTTCCAAGAGGGAATAAAAGCATCTAGAGTAGTTTTGACCCAGTAGGAAACCTCATTGGCACAATTCTCAATATGAAGGTTAAAAATGTCAGTCCAACGAGCATCTCAAAGAAAGTCATGAAGTGAATTCCAACCAGCATGCTGGTAACAGAATCAATGGAAAGTTACTGTCTAATAGATGATTGGAATAAAATATCAATAGATACTATAGCATGATATGAGTTGTCAAAAGAACAGTGTTTTGTGAAACATGACAAACATTAGGAGAGGAGTAATTAAGTAAAGAAGCATGTTGCTCAGATTTATTAGGGAAACAAGTAGGGAAATCCACAAGTTGAGTAAGAAACAGAAAAATTAAAAGTCTGAACATCAATAACATTAAAATGTTTAAGCCACTTGACATGATGCACATTAAGGTTACAAAACACAAAAATATTCATAGATGAATAAAGAGAATGTCATTTTAATAGTATCAAATATTTTATCTAATATATTGCAGTCCTGAGAAGATGGTGGAGCAATAAAGGAAAAAGAAATAGCTTGAGTGTAATAAGGAAAGTCAAAATCACATTAAATTGTCAGGGGACTAGAGTGACAATTTCCTTGCCATTGAACGATTATCATGGATGTAAATACCAAGGCCATGCATATGAATGCTAGAATCTTTCCAGCAGAGAGTAAGATAGCCTGGAATAGACAATTCATTGTTAGTAATGAAAGAATTTAAATTGGTTTTACAAAGTACAAATATATCTGGCGACAATTTCAAGAGAAAAGCTTCCATAATGCAAAAGTTGGAATGGATACCATGAATATTGGCAAAAGAAAGGTTGAAGGAAGTAGGTGATTTTTTTGTTTACTGGTTTCTCATATTTTCATTGTTTTTGTCATAAGGAGATTTGTTTTGAGGAGAAAAAGGCCAAGATAATTATCACTGTCATCAATGGCAATACAAACTAGCCAGAATGTGGCTGAGACTAGAACATAATGTAGCCTCAGAGTTTCCCACAAGAAATGCATGCAGAGTGTTATGGTGAAACACACCTATTCTATAGATAATAGACTCTCCCACCTAATATAAGTAGGAGTAGTAAGAGAAACGAGGGTCAGTCAATGTCAGATGACAGTAGTCGACAGTTAGTCGAATATGAAAGTAGCCTGCGACCACAACAAGATTACTCTGTGTAATATCTATTATATCAAGTTCCTAACGTTTTGTACATCGGACCTATTTTAGGACCGAATTAGTACAAATACAAGCCTCCACTGTGAAATAACTCCACAACAAATTTGGCGATGAAGATTTGCACTCATTTGGAGGAAGAAAAAATACACTCGCCACAATAACTTTGGCAACGAGGATTCAAACTCATACGGAGGAAGAAAAATTCGCTCACCACAATAACTTCAGCGACAAAGTCTCAGATTCACACTTAAAAAAAAAAACTTCTCAACTGAGAAAAGAAATTTTTTTTTTTCCTGATGATACAGTTTGCTCAAATAGGTCACGAATTGCAAATTCATAGGACCCTGCCGCTACAGTATTTAAGCATTGTGTAAACTTTTTGCAAAGATGGAGAAATGCAAAAATATATTCCGTGAATTCTTTAAGTTCCAGTCGGAACAACAGATGACAATATTAGAGCAACAAAAAACATTCCAGATGCAGCTACAGGAGGAAACTTTTAATAGACAAATGCAATTCCAAACAAAAAATGGAACAGATGCATAGGGAGTTTCAAAACAAAATTCTGGAAATAACTGAGAAGAGGAAAGAGAAAAATCTACAAAATGATTCTTTCCCAGAGAATACAATATGGAATTCAATTGAAATATTCACGTACAGTCCAGATGAAGAGATAACTTTTGAGGAGTATTATAAAAAAATATACGAACGTGTATAACGAGGACTGCCACTTGTGGTCTGTAGGAAAGAAGGTTAGACTTCTTTTAAGCAAATTAGGAACTGCTGAGCATAACAAATTTGTAAACTACATTTTACCGAAAAAAACTAGCGAGTTGACATTTATCGAGGCAGTAAATATATTAAGTGAATTATTTAGTAAAAAGACATCTCTGTTTCACAAGAGGTGGAAATGTTTGAATCTGATGAAAGATGACGAACAAGACGATATAACATACACAGCCAATGTGAATAAGCATTGTGAAGAATTCAAGCGCAGACAATTTTAAGCGCTTGGTGTTTGTTCAGGGGCTGGTATCGGAAAGAGACGCAGAGTTGAGAAAATTAGTACTGGCAAAATTGGAAAGTGATCCAAGTATGACGGTACAGAAATTGGCAGAAGACTGCACAAGATATGTTAGCGTAAAGAAAGATTCAAAAAAGATAGAACAGTATGGTGTTTCTTTTGTTTTTTCTTCATATTTCCTGTAAAAAATAAATAAATAAAACTATTTTACTCCTATGGAGTAAAGTTTTAGGAGCAGGGTGTTATGGTGAAACACACCTATTCTATAGATAATAGACTCTCCCACCTAATATAAGTAGGAGTAGTAAGAGAAACGAGGGTCAGTAAATGTCAGACGACAATAGTCAACAGTCGAGTACGTAAGAAGTCAGCGACCACAACAAGATTACTCTGCGTAATACCTATTATATCAAGTTCCTAACGTTTTGTACGTCGAACCTATTTTAAGACCGATTTAGCACAAATACTAGCCTCCACTGCAAAATAACGCCACAACATAGGGACACCAACCCATGTATGACATTGCACTGCAAATACCTGTGTATCATGTGACTGTTGATCAGAGCAGCCTACTAAAGAGTTTGAGCTCCTTATTATCAGTTGAAAGCCAGAGAACTTCCAACCGGTACCCTCATAGTTGCAGTGACTGATCAGTCAAAAAAGTTAAAACAGTTCAATCATTATGGCCTTGAAAGAAAAAAAGAACCGTATCCTAAACAGAGAACAAGGGATTATTCTTTACTCCAATTCAATAAACTAGGAAGGAGTGTGAGCCAGACAATAGGTGAGCCTGTCTACTCCTATAAATTGCTGACAAAAAAAAAAAAAAAAAAAAAAAAGTTTTAATTGTCCAACCATAAAATAAATATTTTATGTGAAAGTTTTGAGAAAATGTAAGTTTTTTTTCTTTCTCTTACACTTCTCAACTTTATACCTAATAAAAAAATGAATGATATTTAATTTTTAATATTTATTTATAAAGCATTATGACTATGAAAACTTCCCTAAGTTATGCACTGGATTTTTAAAACTTCTTATGTCCATTTTTCATCTGTTGATTCAGCATTATTTTCCAAACATTTTTAAATGAAGTAAAAACATATTTTTAGTACACTATTTATATTATTCGGACTATAGTCCTCATCTTTGTTGCCATATTTATCACAACGTTTTGACTCTTGTACACTCAGGCCTTCTTCAGGTGGTTGGAATGTCAAACTGAACCCTTTATTTCGCTCACTGGGGTAGACTGTTCTAGTTCCACGTGCCATGTCTAATGGATGTCAATTATCAGTTATCTCCTGTTAATTCACCTACCCAAGTCCTCCATTACCTTAAAGAGTTCAGTTCGACATTCCAACCACTTGAAGAAGGGCGGAGCATACAATAGCTGAAATGTGATAAATATGGCAACAAAGATGAGGACAATAGTCTGAATAATGTAAATACTGTACATAATACCTCATCTCAGAAATATAAACAGATAATTTTTAGTTTTGGCATAGTTATGAATCTACCTCTTAAAGTAAGATTGTTTTCTTCTTTCTTGCAGCATTCTTAATTGTAAAAGGCTTCTGAAAATACAGTATCTTCTGACTATATATTTTAGAACACTTCAACTGAGAAACATCAAAAGAAGAAAATCAGATAAGATAGTACAAATGTAAAAAGTGGTTTCAAAGGGAAAAAATATATATATATATATATATATATATATATATATATATATAGAGAGAGAGAGAGAGAGAGAGAGAGAAAGAAAGTGTGAACACTGGAATCAACACTTCATATTGACTGACAGAATCATGCTACTATGTGATCTCCAGCACAAACTGGGTCTGAAAATCACATTGAAGCATGAAACTGACAGTCACCATGCAGTTTGACTCCTATGTCTATACTTTCTATATTTATAAATAGTTTACTGCCAATATTGGGAATTCTTCCAGTATATATATAGCAAATTTTAACCAATATATATATATATATATATATATATATATATATATATATATATATGTGGGTGGGCTGAAAAAGTTGATAGGCTGATTATGAAAGAGTGATGCTAGAGCTGGGAAATCTTGCATGCATTAATTTTGACTTTCTTATAACTGCCATGTTTCTTTCCAGATAAACTGATATTTGACTGTTCAAAGAAGACTGTTCATCTTGTTGGTCAAAAAAGTCAGCAGATATGATCACTGTGATACTACTTCCAAGCCAAGTATTTTTTCACGTTGGCGGACAGATGATAGTCAAATCAGGAGAATAGGGTGGGTAATTCATGCACAGCATCCATTGAAACAAAGGTCTTGCATGCTGGAGCATTGTCTTGTTGAAACAAGACTCATTTTATCTTGACAGCCTTTTGTAACTTCCTCAGCAAGTTGGTATATTATTCTCCATTAATGGTGTGGCCCTTTTTAAAATAGTCAATAAACACAATGTCTTTTGCATCCCAAAAAACTGAAGCCATCACCTTCCCTGCAGATGAAACCATCTTGGCTTTCTTTGAAACAAGTCAGGAGGGGTGTTTCCACTGCAAGGATTGTCTCTTTGTCTCTGATTCAAGATGATGAAAGCAACATATTCTGTATTAGGAAACATTCAAAGAAACCAGCTGGATCTGCCTCAGATGATGTGATCATCTTTGCACTTTTGATCAGGTGTCAGAAGACATGGCACCCGCAAAACAGAAACCTTTGTTATGCCAAATTCCTTGTGCAGAATAATCTCAATTCTAATAGGATATGCTAATAGCATTGGCTATTTGATTTATAGTCAATCATTTATCATCCATTCACCATGTGGTGAACATGATCAATGTTTCCCTTGGTGATAGCAGTTGCAGGACATCCAGACCTTGGGTCAACTTCAAGAATCTCCCTTTCCTGCTAAATTCAGTTGCTTACTTTTACACTGTTGATAAAGCTGGAGCATCATCCTCTAATGTATCAACTTTGTCAGCATGAATATCCTTGGGAGCTAAACTCTTTCTCTACAAGGACTTGATAGCACCACAATGCCAAATTTTGTCCATTTTCAAGTCGCTACTAGTTACATTTGAAGTCTTTTTTGAACAGTTAGATATAAGTTTACCTGGAAAGAAACTATGCAGTTATTAATAAGAAGAGTTGAAATTAATGCATGCAAGATTTTACTGCTCTAGTATCATCCCTTCATAATCAACCTAAGAACTTTTCAGCCTACCAATCTTTGTGCAGTTTAAACATATGATGCATTTTTATTCTTCTATGTGCCATATCCCTTCAAGATGTAGGTGATCATGGCTCTTAATTAATTTTGTCTTTTTGCTATCTCTCCTGAACCTTGCTTCACCATCCATTTACTCATGCTCGATAGGTAGGTTATATAGTTTTTTCTACCCTATGAATATCAAATTTTCCAAGCCCTCTTTCCTCACTATGTGCCCTAGAAATTTCAACTACCTTTTCCTGATGTTAAGTACATGTCCTTTTTGTTTCCACTTTTTCTAAAACTTTGTCATTGCTCACATGTTTGGTCCATGATATTCTCAGCAACCTTCTGCAGAACCACATTTCTGTTGCATCAGGTCTCTTCTTGACCTGTGAGAAGATTGTCCAGCATTCACTTTCATATAGGATGACTTATATTACATAACAGATCAGTACTTTTTTCTTTGTTTCTAATGAAATTTTTCTATTTCTTATTACTTTGTTTAGCTTTTGAAAGGTATCTTTCACTATCCAAATGCACCTTCAGAGTCACACTTTCCATCCATTTCATAGATATTTAAATTGTACTTGTTTGATTTTGGTATTTCCTATTTGTAATTTGCATGTTGGGCTGTTACTTTTGCAAGCAACTATGCATTTTGACTTTTATCAATTAAAAATGGTAGTAGTGTATTTTGCATGATCATCCCATTCAAACATTGTTTGATGTGATCAGTTCAATCTATGGTACCTAACTTAGTCAAAATGCTTGATGTCATGCATTGTTATCTTGACCAATAGAAGAAAGTTTCTTTTCTTGCACTTCCCACCTATGGAACACCCTTCCAATTCTTTTTCCCTGATAACAATCTTCAAAAATTTAAATGCAGTGTTAATCACCATCTTCTGTCTTCTTGAATCCTGTTCTTTTTGTGTCTGTTCCTCAATCCTGCCCATTCTCAAACTTCTAATTCTTCTTCAGTTCTTGTGTTCTAGTAGCATTACTGCCTTGATTGTGAAATGATTAAAAAAAAAAAAAAGAAAAAGAACTATATTGGTAAACAAAATCTTACATGTCTAGCAAGGACCCACAATACAGAAATGTATCAAGCTACATCAGGAGGAAATAAGAGACCTAATTTATTTAATCTTTTCCTAGACTATGCCTTGCACAGATGTGAAAAGATAGACATGGATCATTTAAGCATTATTATACTGTGTTTCAAATTAGTTCTCTTCCTGAATCATTCCACATCAAAAACATTTGGATGGATGTGAATGCTGCAGTAGCAAAAATTAAAAATAAGTCACTTTCTGAGCAGGGACTCTGATCATCCAATCCAGCTAAGAAAAACAACCTCCTCAAAAATATAAAATACAATTTCAGAGGCAATCACAAACATTATTGCTAAAGCAAAAACATGTATAATGTACAAAAACAGTATCATGTTTCCACTATGACTACTTAAAACGACCTGATTGTGACACTGAAGACAGTAGGCAGGCAGTCATCAAGTTCACCAGTGGGCTCAGGTCATCTGACACAAGCTTCAACACTAGGTTCTATTGACTTCACCATTCCTCTGGGTTGCTTCCCTTGCCCAGAAAGAGAAATTACACCTTCATTCATTATACTAACAATATAGTTAATTTTATTTTGACTTATCTTGTTTCCTTTTCTTTCAGCCTCACTGGCAGTAATTTGTTGTTTTCACCTGTTCTTTTGCAACCATACATGGTATATAACAATTTTATACAACATCCCAAACAAATCTACTAATAGAAAACAGCATTCTTCTTTTCCCTCCCAAGCCTAATGTACTGATGATGATGGGTCAATAACATAGATATTCATAGTTGGGATAAGAATAAGGTTGAATAACAATAATAAGTGTTTCAAGAAATAGGACAAACATTTTCAAAACAAACTATGATCTGGAATTGGGACAAAAGCAGTGATGGCACACACCCTGAATCCATCATAAAAATTCAGAATTTGAAATTAGTATATACAAAACATTTTAAATACATCAGCATATGAATCAGTTATAACAAATTTAGATAAGGAAATTTAACATACAATAGACAATGCTAGGAATAGTTTTATCCAACACTTCAAATTGCTACAAAACATTAACCTAAAATCTTGAGTCATGTTCTGAAATAGATATGTCAGATCATGACTCATATGGTTGCCATACATGGCACCACACTCATTGAGAAATATCTAAAGTGTCAGCTGTATACAACCACTTTCAAAGATTAATAGTTAAAATGACATCAACCAAATGAAGCCTGTAGCCCTTAGCAAGGACCATTATTCTCTTTTGAACCTTGCAAACTGGAACTACCAAACTGTACCACATAACAGAAGCCACATCACTTTAGGACTTTCAACAACTGCAACAACTAGATTGGATAACACATGAAATTCAAAGAGAAAATAATGACATAATCAAGATGTTGACATTCTTCATGACTTCAAACAAAAATTAGGATACTAGAAAAAGTAATAACAGTTACAGGACATGAGAAAGCAATTTCCATGAAAAATTGTTTTAATAGAAATATTTTATAAATGTTAACAAAACATAGTACTGACTTCCCAATCAATGAATGATGAATGTTTCCTTATATAGAAACAGCTAATATTATCATTATCATCCAGTCAAAACTATTGAGGAAATTATATCGTCATTGTATGGTTTCAAACAGATTTTTAAAAAATATTTATGAAGAAAATTTTTTGAATAGCATAAAAAAAATCTTTTGAATCATAGTTCTGGTTACATGTTCTTTTTAGATTAAGAAAACCCAGAAAATATCTAAAGAAAAAAATTGAACTTTATAACAGACAAATATTGTAAGAAAACATTACAAAAGTATTAAAAAATAATTTAAAAAGGAGACAGTTTACTTTTTTGAATTCTTTTCATATTTTTTTATTTTGAAATTTTAATCATGAGTTGCAATTCTTGATGTTTTCCATTTTTTGTAATGAACAAAATTCTTTTCCAAGCAAAAAACAAAATTATGCCTTTTATTATTTTTTACAGCATGTTTCTGTAAATAAAAACAAAATGAATCAAATCTGAATTACCTCAACAAAAAAAGAATGGTAAATATTTTCAGATCTAAAAACTAATTCAATATTTTTAAATTAAATAAAAATCTTCAAACTTGTTATGTATTTATTTCTTATTATAATTAATAATAAATGAACTAATGACTCCAATCATATTAAAACCTTTGATGAAAAACAATTTGTTTTCATAACTACTCAATTAAACAGTCAATGTCCTCTTTCCTCCTAAGAAAGTGAGATCAAGCATTTAAGGTCATTTAAAATATAAACTGTAGAAAGAAATTTCATGTACATATGAAGAAAGAGGGCTTGGAGAATTTGGCAGTGATATATTGAAGGTAAGAGGAACTGAGAAAAGTAGTAATTAACATACTTAATAAACTTGCCTTGTTGGCAGAACAGGGATTAGAAAAGAGAGCAAAATGATAAACCTTACTAAGAGCTGCAATGGACAGGAAGTTGTGAAGAGCCCACATCCTGAAGTGACATGGCATATAGAAAAAATATATATATATAATCCTACTAACTAAGGCTAAGTTAAAATTTCTTAAAATTTAAAATATAGGCTTGAGAAGAAACAGGAGTTTTGAATTAATAAAAAATATGAGAGAACATATTCCTTACATGTGTAGTGATTTTCCAAGCATAGATGTGGCATAAGGCTGAAAGTAGGGAAACTCAGTGAGGATCAGACTCACTATTCAGTTGTAATTTTTCTTGCAAGACAAGCTTGCTAACCATTACACCATGACGAGGTGCTAAAAAATTCCTTACATGTGGAAGTGCAAAATCAATCCTCTATACATATATATTTTCTTTATCATTTTCTGTTATGCCACTACACTATAACCATTCTGATTTATTTTTAAGTTTAAAGAACTTCCAATGGAAATTATCAATCAAAATTGTGTTTAATGGATGGAGGGTAATTCTGATTCTCTGCAACATTTCAAGCAATGATTCCCTTTTAAAGTAATCTTGCCTTTTAAAACTGTCTTATGTAGTTCTCTGGAAATTGTATTCATGTGTATTTTTATTTAACCTCATTTGGAATTAACTTTTTCAGAATTATAGATATATAGACAATAGTATCTTAAACATTTTTTTTAAACTACTAGTCATTTTGTGGGACAGCCAAACATTGAAAAAGGCTGTACTGTATGGTACTTCCTCCAGTTTTGAACAACTATTTTTACTGAGAAAGGTATAGCACAAAATATAGGACAAGAAATGAGGAACAAATGCAGTTGGACTTAAGAGGAATGACTCAACAAAAAATGTGCAAAAGTAAAAAGAATGAGTATGTCAGATAAAGCAGATATGCACATAAGAATAAAAGAACTAACAAGACAAAAGATATTGTCATCAACTAGATGCATAAAAACAAAAGAGGGAATGCTGATAACAGAGAAAGAAGACTGTTATGATAGGTATTCTCTCTGACTGATGTAGTCTTGTCAAGAGAAGATAACTCTCCCGTAGATATGGTGATACTGCTTTTATACAGTACCTAATTTACATATCACTACACCTTGAACCTAAGAGGCTTTATACCTTTAGTTGATTTTTGAGTTCTATGAACAACCCTGGGAGACATAATCCATCTCTCAGAGTGAGTCTCTTTATTTCATTTTATAGGAGATCAAGATCTTAACTGATTCTCCTCATTTGAATCATCATAATACCTCCGGTCACTCTTATCACCAGATTGTTTGTCACTACTACTGGATACACTCATTCTCTCCTGCCTCTCCTGTTCTTCAGTTACATATTTCTGGTGGTCTTCATGATCATTCTTAATACCCGATTCAATCATCCTTTCTTGCATTTTTTGTTCTGCTTCCTCTTCCTACTCATTTTTCATAACTTCATGCTCTCTTGTGGTTCTAAATTGGTCTTTGTAAGCCAGTATGCCCTCTTTCTTTCTTTGTTAACACAGCTGTGTTAAATTCCTTTTGCACCACAAAATCCGCCTTTCAGGACTTGGATCCTTGTCCTTTCTGTACTACACATTTTCATTCATTGCAAATGACATGGTAATCGAAGATCTTATTTGTTTTCCCATCAATACGAATGGGCGTTGTCTTCTGCCTGCTCTATAACTTAGGAGTAGTTTGGGTAAATAACTCTCTATATTACAATCCACTGGAAAGAATGCTTTTAATCCCTTTATTACGGTTTGAACCATTCTCTCCATAATTCCATTTGACTGTTGGTGGTAAGGTGGTGTTTTGTATGGAATGCAGCCAATATGTTTTAACCCATGCATAAAACTTTCTTTACAGAAATCAGGTGCATTGTGGGAGACCAAGTTTTTTTGACACTTCATTTCTTGAAAACACTATCCTCAACACCTACTTCACAGTAATGGCTTTTCTATCTACGACTTTAATAACTTCAGGCCAACCTGAATATGAGTTGACTAATATCAGAAATATTCCTATATACCTTTAATGTAAGCATGATCCATATGTACTCGGTTCCATTTCCTTTGGTCAAGAGCGAATTTTAGTTTGCCTTTATTTCTGCAGACTTTGGACATTTTTTAACATACTCTTCCATGTCTCTCAAATAGCCTGGCCAACATGCTTGCAACTTTAACCTCATTTGTGTAGTTAATATACCTCCATGTATATCATCGTACACAGCTTTAATTAGTTCTCTTCTCAGAGACTGTGGAAGTATTATGATTCTCCATGAGATATAATTCCTTTTTCTGTTGTTAATTTGTGTCTTGACTCTTTATAAAGACTCTATGTATTTCTTTAATCTCCCCATAATTCTATTCAATACAGAATCCTGCTTATTTCCCTACCAAAACGATTTAAGGGTAATATGTCTGTATCTATCCAGTGCAAAATCCTATCCTCACAATTTTTACTTACTTCAACATTATTACTCTCAAAATTTAACTAAGATAATAAATCCACATGCAGAATAGTATTTCCTTTAATTTACATGATGTTAAAGTAGTACACTATAAGCTTAATTACCCATCTTAATATCCTGGCATATGTGACCTTTGGCAACACTCTTCTGTGGTTGAATATAAATTCCAAAGGTTTATGATCAGTTTTTAAAAAAATTTTCCTTCCCAGCAGAAAAAATTTCTAGCTCTTTCGATGTTCGACTCAATCACCAATGCCTCCTTCTCAACATTCAAATAATTCGCCTCCATCAATGTTAGTTTTCTAGATAAGTACATTTCAGAGTGATCCTCCTATGACAGTATTGCAGCTATAACACAGTTATTGGCATCTGTAATTAATATCAATTCTTTTGCTGGGTCAAAGATTTTAACAACTGGTTTGTTTATGAGTTCCTTTTTTAATTTTTAATTTCTTGAAAGCAATCTCCTGTCTTTTTGTCCATTGAAACTCAGTATTCTTCTTCCTTATTTCGTTAAATGGCTCCACAAGGTCACTATATCGCAGTAGATATCTATTATAAAAATTGGTTAATCCTAAAAAGAACTCTAACACTTTTTTTATTTCTGGGTGCAGCTATCTCTGATATCTTATTAATGAGGTTATCATCCAGTGATAATCTGTCTTTGGATGTTTGATATCCTAGGTTCAAAAACTTGCTCTGTTTTACTTTTGAGCTTTTCTTTACTGTGCACACCAATGCCAATGTCATCCTGATAGACAATTATATTTTTAATCCCCTCTAAAAATTTTTGATGGCTTTTTGAAAACTGTAACTCGATGGTTTTACTCCAAACAGCAGATGAGTCAGTTTTATTAATCAAATAGGGGTGTTCATTGTGTTATAGACAAGCGTATGGTTGCAAGAAAGAAATACAACAGCAGAAATAGATTTATGTGATTTATTTCAACGATGGTTTTACTCCAAACAGCAGATGAGTCAGTTTTATTAATCAAATAGGGGTGTTCATTGTGTTATAGACAAGCGTATGGTTGCAAGAAAGAAATACGACAACAGCAGAAATAGATTTATGTGATTTATTTCAACAGGAACATGAGGGTTTGGGACAGCTACCTTATGGTATAGTTCATAGACTGGCTGAAGATCTGGGTTGATCACTCATAGTAGTTCACACAGGTTGACGCTGGTTGATGCTCCCCTGCTGACAGCTGCTGACTGCTCGGCCTGACTGTGACAGGTCTCTTCCCTGGCCACCTGTTGACTGCTTGTTGTACTTCCGTGTGACCCCTTTTATGGCGTTTTTTTTATGGCTTAACAGGCTCGAAAAATGAAGTGAGTATAATTAGGAGGGAAGCATTTTTATTCAACGAAAAATAGAACACTTTAAATATTATTTTATTTTTCGACCGGAACTCGTGCGTCGGGAACATTTGTAAACGAAGATACTGGTCATTTTGTGACGGGGCTTTGTCCCATTCACATCTGGCTCTTGCACTTGAGTGTGTTAGTTTATTTGCCTGTAAATCAGCCGAGATATGTCTTATTTTATTTTATAACAATTGTAGTGACTTTTTGAAACTTGCTATCAATTTTTTTTTGATTATATGCTGACTTAAGGTCAACTGTAGCAAAGTATTTCATATGAGTAAATTCATGGCTTGCTGTTTCAATGTTTGGCAATGGGAATGAATCTGAACAGATCTGGTGATTCACACCCACCTTGTAATCACCACAAATTCTTAAATCTCCATTGGGCTTGCATATTGCCACAATGGGGTGAAGCCCTATTGCTATCACCCTTGTTCCACCATTTTGTTCAGCTTAGCAACCTGCATATAAGTAACAAAGTAAGTCTCCATGCTGCCTTTGGAAGCATTAAATTTTTGAATCAATTCCAATTGATGTAAGACGTCCACACATACTTCCAAATTCATATTATGTGCTTGAAGGCACTCTAGAACTTTATGTTTGTATGAGACATTCCTTCAATTAGTATTAGCACAATTAGTTCATCTTCAATAGGCATTTGTTCCAAACCCATTTTTTCAAACTCACAATATCTTGACATTTTTTCAATTGCTGTACATATTGCATAATAGTTTCATCCAGTCTCTCTACTTTCAAGAAATTTATTTATTTCCACTATTACCAATCTTTTTTTTGGTTGTATATTTGCTTTTATGATGGCAGCAATTTCTTCATACATTAAATCTTCCAATATTTTAGGACAGTCCATGACGGAGATTTTTTTATGGCTTCACACCCGACTGAGGCCAAAAACAAGTCT
The DNA here is from genome assembly GCA_903632075.3 of Acanthosepion pharaonis. Classification (NCBI taxonomy): domain Eukaryota; kingdom Metazoa; phylum Mollusca; class Cephalopoda; order Sepiida; family Sepiidae; genus Acanthosepion; species Acanthosepion pharaonis. Next base: position 265,605 of record CAHIKZ030004884.1, read on the forward strand.
GTCATTTCATTTTCTCCTTCACTAACTTTGGTGTCTTTTATCTTTTTAACTCTCACGAATGCTGCAAAACACCAAAGCCAGGTTTCCATTTATTTAGGATCCTCCATTGTGGTTAAGTAACCGATTGGCGATGCTATATTGTTATGATAGGTAATCTGTCTGACAGGTGTAGTCTTGTCAAAAGAACATAACTCATCCATAGGTGTGGTGATACTGCCTTTTATACAGTACCTAATTTACATTTTACGACAAAGACAATACACCAAAGATTGAATAAATACATTGGCGAACGCTTTCATGATGAAAGGAAAACACGGAAATACCAAAGGACCAGGTATATTAAAATCTGAAGTGAAATCTGCACTGGCCAAATTGATCAGAAACAAAGCTACAGGCGAAAATGGGATTGTAATAGAAATGCTGGAAGCTTTAGATTTTGGCATTGACAAAATCACAGACATTTTAAATGATGTTTACAACAGTGTTGATATACTAGAAGATTTAAGTAGATCCATTTTCCTAATGCTGTCTGAGAAGCCAGGTGCAAACAAATGTGAACTCCATTGAAAAAACTTATGAGCCCCATGACAAAACTTATGATCTGAATTCTGAAGAATAAAGTGCAAAGCAGAATCAGACCAGAAATAGGACAAGAGCAGTGCATGTTTGTTAGAGACACTGGAACAAAGAATGCGATATTTATGTTCAGAATGATCTTTGAAAAGAGCAATACAAATGAAAAATGTGTATACCTGTGTTTTATAAATTATGCAAAAGTGTCACAAAGAACTATTTAAACTGCTAGGTAAATTTGATTTATTTGTGAAAAATATTACAATAATAAAGATACTATACTGGGAGCAAAATGTCTGCGTATGGTAGAAAATGAATTCAATAAATTTTGTATTGGGAGCGACAATTCCAAACTTAGGGTAATATAAACAAATCAGTAAAATCATAGATTAAGAAACTGAAGGCCTGACAGGTTGAGTTAACAGTACATTTAGAGATTAGAATCACAGAGAACAATTATTTTTAACACATACTATATAAGTAATGATAAAATATGTAGAAACAGCAATCTTCTCAATGTTCTCTCTCTCTCTTTCTCTCGCTATATATATATATATATATATATATATATAACGTCATCCACAGACAGACTGTTTCGCTGTTTCACAGCTCATCAGTGTGGCTAGACATCCGGTTGCTTCTAGCTAGGATCGAAACCCGACTGAATTGGTGTCAGTCGGAGATTCTATCACTGAGCTGTCGGCACACGGTGGGGATGAAAGTGGATTTTTAGCGTATTTATTTTTAGAAACACGCCCAGTGACCGACAGTGACTCAATTCGCTTTTATATATAAAATGTCATTTCATATTGCAACACCCATTTCTAAGATTGAAGAGCAGATAGCTATAAACTGGGAAGTTTGTTAAACAGGCAAATATGTATTTATGATGTTAACTAGCATGTAAGACTGCTTGGATGGACATTCTGATTTTGCCTTCATGAAAAATTTGAAAATAATATCCTGCCTTGACCTGCAAAATCTCAAAAAGACATATGCTGAATATCACATGTGTCACCTACTGATCAAAGTAGTTATACACAACTACACAATTCCAGTGACCTGAACAATATTCACATTCTTTTTCCAAATTTTATGCAAAATAATTTCTAAGTATTGCTATGTTAAATATCTTCTTGCAATATATTTTAACAAGCAAATGTATAAAATTAAGTAAAATTGCAGATATTTAATTACAAAACTATTAGAAATATTGACATAATATTTGATATTTTTCTTCTACTTTGATTTAAGAAAATGTGAATTTTTCATGAGAATTTGAGAGGGTGACGTGAAATTTTTGTTTTTTAATTGGTTAATTTGATAAAGAATGAGCTACTTTTGTTCTCTTTTGATGCTGACTGGTAAGTTTACCGTTTTCACTTGTATTACATTCAGGCTTACCATTCTAACTACACTCCCTCCTGATTTCAGGATCACAGTGGTGATAGTATGTAGATGTGGAGTGAAGACAGAAATAAACAGCAAGATAGTTAAACATCAAATGGCATAAAAATGGTTTCTGAGTTGAAGTGCATCCTTTAAAAATAAATATTTAACATTTTTCAACCAATGGGTTGCATTTCCACCAACAATAAAAAACATGCTTCATGATCCATTTGAAGAGTATATAAGCAAAGTTTCTAGACCAGACAAGCCAGTAAGGAGATAGACAGCAACATACAATAACAGTTTATGACAGTGCAGCTTAAAAGAGATTTCCTTACTCATTCACTCATCTTCTTCACCAAACTGCATTACACTTACTTTCCTTCACACTTTCTCCCTTGCCTCTTTTTTTCTCGTACAAACATATTTCTTTTCATCTTAACATACAACTACAAACAAGAAATGTAAGAACACTAAGAAAAATTTAATTGTAAAAACATGAAAATAAAAGTATTTTATATTTTAACGCCATTTTCATCTTTTCTTTGATGTGGGTTGACTCAAGTTCACAATGTAAGTGATGTTTTCTTTTGATTATTTTTAATGCAAAGGTATTTGTGGTATTAATTGGCTGTAATTAGGTTTGATTTTCTTCAGAATAGTAATAAGAAAGTGAAGTAACCAAGATTTTATAAGTATGGAAATAAAAAAGAGAAATACATTAACAGACATGAACTTTTAGAATAAAATAAATAAATAAATAAAGCTATCTTGATTTAAGTATGTTACTCATCATATGGTTTTTGAATGTTGCTGAAAAGTTCAGGTGGTTTTACTTTCTTCTATCACATCAGTTTGATGACTTACTGCATGGGTGTTCTGTACGTTTTTGATTAACGATTATTTAATTGATGCAACCAACATACATCCATGATGACAGATCCATTGACTTCCAGTGAAATTTCGGTGGCCAGAAAGCTTGTCTCAATCCACATGTTCAATTCCCATCCATTTACACACTAATCACTTCATGCAGGATCATCCTAGTGATGATGTCTGTTATAATCTACTTGTGGGATTCTATCATTCACTTAATCACACTAGCCAAATATAATCACAACTTTTTAGGAATGCTATTGCTACACTGAGCCTTTCCTACACAAAGAAAAGTTGTTTCAGCATTGGAGATTCCTGGAAGCTCACTTCCTTGCTTCCTTGCAAAGTTTATTGTGTTCCTCTCAGACTTGCAAACCCAAAACTTGAACATTGTCCTCCAATTGCTCTATGCCATTACATGTTAGTCCAATTTTTTCCAAATCAGCTCTCATGCATGTTGCAGGTAACAAAAATGTTGTCAATATATGCTGACATTGTGTCCTGGGTGAATTCATTCAGTGACATCACAGTGCTGATAATGGCCCCACATCAAGATCACACTCCTGCTGACTAAAACAGTAACACAGCCCCTTAAAGATCATTGTTTAGAATGACCATGGTAATTTTTAAGTAGACTCTTAGGTAAACATTAGATCCTTTCTGCTGTCACATGCACAACTTTTATGCACAAATGTTTTCATTGAGTGTAAGTGTGCCAACATGCTTGCTTAGCTCTTGATAGTTAATCACAGGACACACTTTCTTTTTGTTTTTGATCCCACTTGTATTAATAGTGCATGCAAACATAAGCAAAATCAATTACTTGGGCTTCTCCTTGAGCTAAGGCAGCAGCCAGCCATGCTTGTAGTTTATGGTTAAACCCCTTCATAACCTGCATAGATATGGGATATTCTGACACTATTTCACATTCTCTCTGGTTTTTGACCATCTGACTACTTCCACAATACATTCCAGATGTTGTTTTGATTGAATCATGTGCTGGAATCAGGTTCATTGGTCATAAGAGTCATGTCATACTTGAGAAAGTGTATGTTGTAAGACTGAGTTATTTGAACTCTACCAACTTCTTTAATGATACTGTGTCCAAGCAGAAGGTCAAATCCAAACAATTTTCTGCCCACCATTCATGGGATTTATGTTACTGACAACAATTTTAACATTCTTGACTCCAAGGCACTTAATAATCTATCTGTTGACAGTATATCTACCTTCTTATCTCATAAACGCCACTAATTCTCTTATGTGTGGAATAACCAGTGTTTACCAAAGTAGTCTTCTTTATTTCATTGACATGCAATTCATTTATAGAAAGCACTTCATTCATATCTTGTTTATGGAGGCAACTGGCACTGATAACTTTCACCTGTCTTGTTTTCCTGAGAGAACATAATGATTGACAGTGCATTTAAATTTTTAAAGATTAAGGTTGGCTGAAAAGCCAGAAGAGAGTTCCACAAGTGAGAAATGTGAGAAAAGAAACTATTAGCATAGAACTTATGGTTACATCTTGTAATTTCAACTGTAAAATGGTGAGAATTTGTCGCCAATCTAGTACTGCACTTTAATTCACATTCTAACATTCATATTTACAATGTCTGGGAGTAAAACAAATTCCATATATTTTAAACTTTAACAACTCTCTAGTCGTTTTGAAATGAAATGCATTCATTTATGAAAGTGATAAGATCTTTCTTGCATGTCAAAAAAATCAGCACTAAAATGTGGGAATGTTGTTATGTCATATTTATGCTCATCAGAGACTTGGTAAATCTCTTGCACCAACATTATTGAGCATCTGTTGTTCTTGACATGCATAAGTTTTCATAGATTTTGTCTTTTTTAATTTTTGTCTTTCTTATCTTTACTGGTACATTCCTCTTCATCATTTAGATGAGTAGCAGCTCTGCTGGATTTTGGAAATTTCTAGGAGAATGATGCTGTACTTAAGCACAGCAAGGCCATAATATCCATCTCTCTCTTGAACTTGGCATATATGTAGGTAGAGAAGAATCCTCACTCTTTGGCTATTTAAATTCACAACCATCATACAGGTTTTGGTACATCATTTTCTTTTTTTTTAAGCATTACACATCGAGCAAGGCGTGAAGCCACTAGGATGCAGGGGGTTGCGGAAGATTTGGAGCGAGAGCAGATAGGAGTGATAGAAGAAAGGATGAGGAGAAGGATAGTGGGTAGATCAAGGTAACTGGCGGTGTCGATTGACATTACATTGGAATAGTTGGAGATTATAGCTTTCAGGGAAACAGTAATAGGGAAGGGTGTTCCACTGGCGAGAGGTGCAAGGTATGAAGCTATTGGAGTAGAAGAGATGGCTACATTTAAAAATTTCTATAGTATAGCCTCGTAGGGCGCTTGAATTCATGGAGTCTGGTAACCAGTGAAAGCAGCTCATCGGAGCAATTACCATGAAATTATTTGTAGAAAAGACAAAGAGAGGCGACGGTGCGTCTGTGAGAGAGTGACTGCAGACAAGACGCCAGATCAGGGCCAATTAGATTACATATCCGTCTCTGGATCTTGTCAAGAACTTCGAGGTAAGCAGAAGGTGCTCCAGACCATATATGGCAGCAATACTCCATGCAAGGGCGAATGGTTGTTTTGTATATTTGAAGTATCGATTCAGGGGAGAAAAATTTCCTGGCATGGCACAGAGAGCCAACTTTCCTCGCGGTGGAAGAAGCAATTGACTCAATGTATTTGTTCCATCTCAGGTCAGCAGTCAGCGTGAGACCGAGCAGACGCAAGGAGTTGCTCTCAGGAAGTTGACTATCAGACATTTTAATGGGGGGCAGGGAAGGATCTCTATGGTGGTTAATGGAGAGTAATTTAGTTTTTGAGGTGTTAAAGTTGACCAGCCAATTCTTGCCCCAGTTAACAACTGATTGGAGGTCCATTTCAAGACGCATGGCCAGGTTAGTTTTGTCGCCGACACTAGATTTCTTTTTGAGGCAGGAGTAAATTGTAGTGTCATCCACGTAGATGCCAACTTGGGAATCTATGGTGTCAGGAAGGTCATTGATGAAAATAAGGAAAAGAGTGGGGCCAAGGATGGAGCCTTGGGGAACACCTGCGTTCATGGGATAGGAACTGGAGGAGAATCCATTGAGAACGACCTTCAATTCTCGGTTTGACAGGAATGATTGTATTAGATGAAACAGTCGACCAGTAATACCCTAACCCTGGAGCTTACGAAAAAGGCCGGCATGCCAAACCCTATCAAATGCTTTGGAGATGTCTAGGGCCACGGCACAAGCCTTACCGTTATTTTGAAGGGCTTGGTAGATGGTTTCAGTGATGGCCGTAAGCACATCAGCTGTATATCGGGCATAGTGGAAACCATATTGCTTGTCTGAGAGCAGATTATGGGATGTAAGGTGGTTAACCACTTTGGCATTGATTAGGGCTTCGAAGACTTTGCCAAAGAGGGGTAGGAGACTAATAGGACGGTAATTAGAGGGGTCAGAGGGGTATTACCAAATGAATTTGGAATGGTAATCAGCTCCTAGCAAGTAGTTTTCTCTTTCCAGATAGATGTCTGACTCGATTACTTGATATAATCTGAAGAGAACTTTCTGTGGGTTTTTCCTTTGTGCATCTTGATAACTACTAGGATGTGACTCTTATTTTCACAATTTCTTCAATATTGTCATTAGGTTCTGGCTAGTATATGCATGTTTTGTTTTCCCACCTTTTTCTAAAATACAGCTTGGTTCATAAACAATCCAAATTGTATCCTCAAAAAGCTGTGCTTGCCAAATGGGTTGTTAAATCATTATGAATTGTCTCCTTTCATCTAACTATATAGAATATTATCAATTTTTTGCATCAAGCTGTTGTTCACACAAAATTTTGTGCTATTTTCTTTGATCACTATATTCCTATCATTTGGGTAAAGACAAAATCTTTGGTTGTCCATTACTTTTCCTTCTGTATGCCAGGCTGCTGACCCAGCCAGTTTGCTCCTTTATTTTTCTTATGATGCCAACCTTTATCATGTCAAATTCATGCTGCACTTAATCTTTGAGGTGAACCGAATACTTTTACTGTAGATAATATGGATTTAATTGTCAAATTGCTTCGGCTAAGTTTGTAGCAGATTTTCAGTATATTTTGCTGGTTTGATTGATCTTTTCATTTCGCAATGCAGTGTTACCATTTCATGATTGCAACAGCTTAGTAGACCCAGTATCACTGGTCTACTTGTACCTTCAATGCAGACCACATGATTTGGCCATATATACATTTGAGTCGGAAAATAATACAATGGAATGGAATTGAAGTACTATTTTATGCACTACATGACAACAATCCCACAGGTTTTGAATGCCTCTTTCTCTTTCAACTTGTGAAGCGACAAGACACATTTATTCTCTCACCAATAGGCAAGACATGTAAGTGTGGTAATTGAGAAATTAATATAATAATAAAAATAAATAAGAAGGCAAAAATTTTGCCATCTCTAAAAACTGACATAATAAAAATCATCAAGCAAACAAAGCCACAGTTCAGCCAACCAATCAGAAAACTTCCATAACCAGGATGTAAGAAAAGAAATAATAAGGAGACCAAAATTTCCTCATTTCTAAAAATAGTACAACCAACTGATCAGAAAGCTTTTACAACCTGTGAGCCAATGAGAAGCAATCAGCCTTTTTAAACTGGATCTATAGATGCGTATATAAACAGATCAACCAAAATCAGAATCAATAAATTATTTTGTCCATTCTCTGATGTTGCAATTTTCATAACATACCGAGAGACAAAATATGATATTTGTACAACTAGCTGTCAATTTTACACAACTAAACCATCCTTGCTATATTGAAAACAAACATGCCTTCCTTTACCATGTGGTCACTCTTCTGGAGGTTAGCATGAGCCATGCTAATGTAAGACAGAAAAACATTAAAAAAATGATTAGTCCTGATCTACCACAGCTGTTTTTAAGAGCACTGCTCTCAAGGTGTCAACATCACCACTAGTTACCTTGGTCAACCGACCCAAGACATGCATCTATTGGCTCTCCTCTTTCTCCTAGTCACTTCATTTGCTCACAAAGAGATATTTCACTCATATCCTCTCTATTAGCAATATAAAGAATTTTATCTTAACAATTATTGTCTCCTTTTTTTCATTTGGTACTTGTTTCCCTTGTTCTCTTGTGCTAGCATACATATGTTTGTAACACAAGCAAGAATATAGATGAACACCTGAAACATGTTTAACTTGTTTTTAATACCTGCAGCATTTTGGATTAAAAATTATCATTGACAAGAGTGTGAAGAAACTTTCATTTTTAGGACAAAAAACCAATGAAGCAAGAATATCTCCTCTTCTTGAGAAGATAGCTGCTATACAAAATTTCCCATATGTGTACATGCCATAGTGGGTTTTATCTGTAAATCTGGTGAAACTAGTGAATTTAGTTCATCAGAACATTTTCTATGGAAATAGTAATAGAGTAGCAATAAGCTTGTGATGTTGTGTCTGTGGGGAAAGGGTTGTAAGGCAGAAATAATTCATCAATTATAACATACTCTTTTTAACTTCTTTTAACTCAATACTGAAAAAAGAACATTGGGCAAATCTGGTCCAACTATGGCACCAATACTCTATTTTTGGTCTAATCTAATATCATGCATGACAAGTGGAGTTAGGCACCTTTTAGAGCAGTATAAAAAGCCAACCATTTTTCCAGTGTTTAGTGAAGGATTGTATATATAGGTTCCACTTGAAGTGTGGGGTGAGTTTGAGTCTTAATAGGCACACAAAGCAAGAACTCTCTTTAAGAGCACAAATATTTATTGTAACTAGTGAGAATTTAGGGTCAGTTTGATGATGAAAAGTTACTAGCTTGAAAGTTGCAAGCCAGTTTTTCTCCCATTGGGCTGTCAGAACTAGATCAGATGAGAGATCAGCTGCCAGGCTCTGGTCATCTAGATTTTTGGAGGTTAACCCATAAACTGTGGTATCATATGTATAGATATTTACTAATGATCTGAGAATGCTATTAGGCAGATTGTTAATATAAAACAGAAAGTGTGTAGGACTGAGTAGTGAGCCTTGTGGCACACCTGTATTGATCTCATCAGCTATTATTATATCATGCTTTCCTAATGCAATAAATCAAAGTCAATAATATCCTAGTTTAAATAAAGATTGTGATCTATACCAAATACTTTTCATTCACAGAAGCTGGAATGATTTCAGCTGAAAAATGAATTGAAATAACAGCTGAATTAATTCCTCTTTGGCATATACAGCCACTCAATTCCGAGAGAAAGTCTTATCTTTATTCTGACAAATAAAAAAAGATCCCTAAATGTAACAAAAGGTTTCTGTTTAAAAAAGTAAAATACTATACAGATCTTTTTAACTCAAACCATTTGTCTACAAACCATTTCTAGTTCAACTTATTGTTGTTTTATGAAAAGTTTTTATTAGTATTATAAAGGCAAAACAAAAAAAATAGCATCTGTTGATGAGTTTTCAGTTGAAGTGTACTTTTTAATTAGGCAAATTATTGAAAACTGCCAATTTCATTCAGTTATAAATATTTAATTATGATCAGTAAATGCTTAATAAGATTGTCTCAATAAATTTGAATCAAGAACAGTTCAGGAGAATATCATGGACATTCTTATGTTATGCACCATCATTTATATTTCAAACAAATGTCCTTTACTTTCCATGTTATCTGTGCTTTATGTTCATTTCATAGTACAGAGATATTACCAAATGAACTGATGTCAAAGACAAAATTTCTTATTTGTAAAATGGTAATCTTAGCCATTTCCTTATAAGGAAACATTTGGCATTCATTCACCAAGCAGCCAATATTACTTTTAATTAAAATTATAAAATCATTTTTATTAAAATATTTCTTTCAGGAAAATAGGTTTCCCAAATCTAGCAGCTGTTATTGGTCTTTCCAGTACTGAGGTGGACTTCTTCCTAACCTTTTGTTTAGTGTAGAACATTAACATCTTGGTTATGTCATAATTTTCTCTTTGAGTTACATGAGCTATCTATTTTAATTGTTGTTTCTTTTGAAAGACTTCATGTGATGTGGTTTCTGTTATTTGGTACAATGTCTTTGTGAATCTGTAGCACAATCTGTCTACAAGGATCAAAGACAGATAGTCCTCACTGACACCCATATGCTTCACTCACTCAAAGACATTTTTAACTATTATTCATAAGAAGTGGTTGTATACAGCTGACAGTTTAGATATTTCCAAATGGATTTAGCATCATACATGATATCCATATGACAAGGCTATTTAAGAACATGACTTCAGTTTTTAGATTAATGTTTGGGTTTTATAGCAGTTTGTGGTATTGGGTAAAAATACCTCTAGAGCAATCTATTCTGTGTTAAAATTCCTTATCTTCCATGCTAAATTTGTTATACTGATCCGTATTTGATTTGTTTTGTATTTATTAATTACACATACTGAATTTTATGATGGATTGAGGGTAGATGCCATCACTGCGTTCATTCCAATTTCAGATCATAGTCTCTGTTTTTGAAAAGTTTATTTCGAGTCCTATTTCTTGGAACACTTGGTAGAGGATGTTGACTTTCTGTTCAAGATCATTCTTATCTCAATTATGAATACCTATGTCATCAGTATAGCCTCCACCCCAACTCATCATCAATACATTGGCCATTGGTGGGAAAGTAGGATCTAGCCATAATTTATTTTAGATTCTTGTAACAAATTCATTTAACATCACCAGTGATGGTGGAGTAATGGATAGCAGCTCAGATTGTGGAACTGAAGAGCAGAGTTAGCATTCATGTACGTGCTAATACCTTTGGGAAAGGTATGAATCCTTTTCTTTTCTCCTCGGCTATGAGTAAATAGCAGGTTCTATAGACTTGGATGGTAAATTATCTACTGCAGAAAGAAATGGCAACCTACTGCAGGAAAAAATCTGCCTAATCAGTCACGTATCAAAAGATACATGATTGCCTATGAGTGTATCACACATGGCACATAATTGACTGAATTGCACAAATTATAGAGTAAATAATAAGATATTTCTGAGATATCCTAATATTGTGAAAATTTGATGCTATGAAATTTTGCATCAGCTTCATCTTATGAATTTGAACAATTCTTACATATGAATATATTATTTCTATTGAACTTCTTTAAAGAATTTTGTTTAAGCAGATAAATATCTTTATTTAATATAAATTAATAGATTTAAATGAAAAAAAGAGGTATTATAAAACAATGAAATTTCTAAATATAATGCTTTATGTAATTTTAATAATTACCTTTTCAACCATCAGGAATTCTCTACATTCTGAGAATCTGAAGTACTATTATAGGTATTATTCAAAAATCAAAGTTTATAAGAATTCCTTAAAGAGTTTCTGAAAATTCATACAAAAATATAACAAAGGTATTAAGTATTGCAATCTTCAGGTAATGCAAAATTTACTAATTTCTTTTATATTTTTCTCAGATTTAATATAATTTTCAAAAGTCTTCAACATCTTCTTTCAAAAGCTTATTTTATGAGCTATTTATTTTTGTGTTGTATTCTTTTATCAAATGTTAGTAATTTATTTTTTTGTAGTGTTTTCTTGCATTTTCAGAGACCATAAATCTCCTAAGAGTTTCGCATTTCAATGCAATCCTGTTTCAAGAAACTAATGCTATTGTTATTGTTTTCTTTAAACCATGATAATCAGAGACAACTTTTTTAATACAAAATTCTTTCAATAAACACTGATATTGAAAACAGATACAAGGATTTCTAACAATTTCATTGCTAACCATGGTACAAAGATTCTTGTAAATGATTGATTCATCTTCAACATTGGCTTAATGAAAGAAATGGTTTGAATACCACATTCCTTACTGTATTATTGAGTCAAAGCACTGTTGTTTCTAAAAACAACAGTGCTTTGACTTTGAATCATTTTATATAGTTCAGAAGGACTGAAATATTTTCATCATTAATATGAAATTTTAGGAAATTATAATGAAAAGCCATAATAAAATATTTTATTAAATTTGAATTAAATCTGTTATTTTCAAATATAGTTTTTCATATTTTAACTTTGTTTTGGTCAAAGTATATGTTTATTCTATATATATTATATATATGTTCTATTTACACTCACACATCATGCATGCACACACGCACAAACATGTACATACATGTGTGTGTAGAATAGCATATGGAGAAATGCTGGAAAATTATTGGGCTGACCAAAACTCCATCATGTGTGTGTGTATATATATATATATATATATATATATATATATATATATATATATATATATATATATATATTAAGAAATGACAAAGTCCGCCATTTTATTTATTAAAGACATATTTATGTTTAACGTTCTTTGTATAGATACAAGTATTTAAGTAAATGCTCTGTTTATAATAAACAGTATTAAGTAACATTTATCGGCCTGAATGTCCGAGAAATTTTCATAGAAAATATTCGTCCTTTGACAGGATTCGAACCTTAATCCTATACGGAACCGTCATTTACGCTGACGTGCCTTAACCGACTCGACCACAAAGGAGCGTTCGGTAGGCAAGGTCGAATTTACTGCTTATAAACTTCAATCTTCCATGAATCTCGTACATTCATAACTGCTCATGGCGTATCAAATGTAAACAAATGACGTCATATATTAAGAAATGGAGAAAGTCCGACAATTTATTTATTAAAGACATTTTTATGTTTAACGTTCTTTTTATAGATACAAGTATTTAAGTAAATGCTCTGTTTATAATAAACAGTATTAAATAACATTTACCGGCCTGAATGTCTGAGAAATTTTCATAGAAAATATTCGTCCTTTGACAGGATTCGAACCTGCATCCTATACGGAACCGTCATTTACGCTGACGTGGCCTTAACCAACTTGGCCACAAAGGAGCGTTCGGTAGGCAAGGTAGGTATTAAATGTCTTTAATAAATAAATTGTCAGACTTTGTCCATTTCTTAATATATGACGTCATTTGTTTACATTTGATACGCCATGAGCAGTTATGAATGTACGAGATTCATGGAAGATTGAAGTTTATAAGCAGTAAATTGACCTTGCCTACGAACGCTCCTTTGTGGCCGAAGTCGGTTAAGGCACGTCAGCGTAAAATGACGGTTCCAGATAGGATGCAGGTTCGAATCCTGTCAAAGGACGAATATTTTCTATGAAAATTTCTCGGACATTCAGGCGGTAAATGTTATTTAATACTGTTTATTATAAACAGAGCATTTACTTAAATACTTGTATCTATAAAAAGAACGTTAAACATAAAAATGTCTTTAATAAATATATATATATATATATATATATATGAGAGAGAGAGATTTGTCTAACCCAATGGTTCCTGAAATTCTTCTAACTGCTGACCTTTGGTACTCAGGTCACATCACTAGCACCCACCTCTCACAAACATATGAAGACATTTCTTTTTTTTGTATTAGGTAGACTACAAGTTAAAAAAAATAACTAATTTAACAATGTAAATATATTTCACAATTCATTTAGATGTTTTAACAACATGAAAGTGTAAATTTACATTTTTAATGGGTTGGGTGTATTTGGTGCAGTTATATCAGCTTCTCAACATCAGGTTGAAAAGTGTGGAGAGGAAGTCTTAAATCTGTATGTTCAGTAATTTTCAGTCTGTTTTTTTGCTTGTAAACAAGCTGGGTGACTGCACTGAAATCCTGCTCTATTAAGCACTTTTTCCACAGTGCAGGTCAAAAAGTTTTTTGTAACTAAAAACCTTGATATAATTTTTTGAACTTTGGCTTCAACTCAATATCATTTTGGAATGAAACCAAATCCTTGTCCATCATTCCTGTTTCTTCATTTTTAATGTCTAGGTCTAGGAATGGATTGATCAACCAACTTTGGTAATTTAAGAAAAAGAAATCTGTCAAACATGTCTATCCAGATGTGTACCATATATGTGAAGGTCATTATCTGGTATGCTCTTCTCCTTGTCCAATTCAGAGGTGTGAAAAATAGAAGAGTTCACAATAGGCAATGTTACATTTGAATAACTGTAACTTGAAAAGAAATAAGGAGAAAACTGATTTCATCTTGATATGGTTAATTTAATTTCTTTCGAATTGCAAATTAACTTGAATTTTGTGAATAAATCTGACAAGTCGTGCTTGATGTTTCTTGGAAGAATTCAACAACTATATTAAAAAGTTGGAAAAATCATTATCTATACTTGTTGGGTGAAATCAGGAGATCTTATATCTTATAAATTCTCATTGTCATCTGATTTCTGTCAATGGATTAGAAAAAACAGAGCACCTGATCTTTTAGGTTTGTCCTTAGGATCCCTTTCAAATTAACTGATATTGTCATTTTATTTCTTTTACCATCAAAATTGTTATAGACAAGCGTATGGTTGCAAGAAAGAAATACGACAACAGCCAAAGTAAAATTATGTGATTTATTTCAATAGGAACGTGTGGGTTTGGGACAGCCACCTTGTGGTATAGTTCATAAGCCGGCTTCCGATCTGGGTTGATCTCTCATAGTAGTTCTCACTGGTTGGCGTGGCACTCCTTCTGCTGACTGCTGCTGACTGCCCAGACTGACCGTGACAGATCTCTTCCCTGGTCTCCTGTTGACTGCCAGTACTTCCCTGTGTGACCCCTTTTATGGCATTTTTTATGGCTTAACTGGCTCGAAAAACGACGTAAGTATAATTAGGAGAGAAGCATTTTTATTGGTTGAAAAACAGAAACACTTTAAAATATTATTTTATTTTTCGACCAGAACTCGTGCGTCAGGCCTATGCGCAAACGACGATAATGGTCATTTTGTGACGGGGCCTTGTCCTGTTCACATCCGGCTCTCACTCTTGAGTATGTTAGTTTATTTGCCTGCAAATCAGCCGAGATATGTCTTATTTTATTTTATCACAAAATCATAAAGGTAATATCTCTCCTCTGATTATAAACTTCAGAAATTTCTGCAAATACAATAACATTTTTCTCTTACATAACATGTTACATATGATTAGGTATTCAGAATGTCCAAGTGCATTTGTAAAATTTTTTGACACTCCTTTCCAAAAGGCTTTATTAAAATTAAAATTTTTTGTTATGTTTGTTCACTCTACATGTTTACCATCTGATATCAGCATCAGTGGTGGGGTTAGATGCAAATTGGCTGAGTGGGGAGTTTAAGAAAAAAACTAGAACTTTTAATCAGAGTTCCCAGAGCTACACAATTTAGACAATATTAAACCATCTTTTTAAAAAATGTACTTTACCATATTTTAAGCAAAGTGCAAACAACATTTGTTTCAATTTCAAATAATTAAACTTTAGGAATGGTTTTTTTCAGAAATAATTTTTTTCCCTGTTTTTTTTATATTCCTGTCAGTTAAGCTTGTCATATCATGTCAGCATGTGCACATTTTTAAAAAACAACCAGAAGAAGAAACTTCAGCTAAAAGGATTGTGTAACTGACTCAGCATAAAAAAAAGTCTTGAAAGCAGTTGCTCCAGCTAGCCCTCATTGGCAACAATATGCGATAAACCGTCCTTTTCATGACAATACTCTTTGATGATTGCAAAACTGTCCTTCTCCGGTGTTATGGTGGAACACACCTATTCTATAGTTAATAGACTCTCCCACCTATAATAAGTAGGAGTAGTAAGAGTAACGAGGGAGTCAGTCAGTCGAGTCAGTCAGTCGAGTCAGTCAGTCAGTCGATGTTGGATGACAGTCGAATACGACCATAATCATGACCAGATTACTCTGCGTAATACCAAGTTCCTAATGTTTTGTACGTTGAACCTATTTTAGGACCGACTTAGTACAAATACAAGCCTCCACTGTGAAATCACTCCACAACAATATTTGGCGACGAGGAATTCATACTCGTACGGTGGAAAAATAATTTGCTCGCCACAACAATATTTGGCGACGAAATTCGTACTCATACAGGGGAAAAAAAAATACACAAAAATATTTGGCAATGAGGGATTTTCATACTTATATGGTGGAAGAAAAAAAAAATTCGCTCACCACAACAATATTTGGTAATGAGGGATTCGAATTCATACGGTGGAAGAAAAAAATTCGCTCGCCATAACAATTTTTGGTGACGAAATTTGCACTCATATGGTGGAAGAAAAAATTTGTTCGCCACAACAATATTTGGTGACATAGGAATTTGTACTCATACGGAGTAAAAAAAAAAAATCGCTCACCAAAATGACGTTTGGTGACGAAATTCGCACTCATATGGTGGAAGAAAAAAAAATTCGCTCACCATAACAATTTTTGGTGACGAGATTCGTACTCATATGGGGGAAGAAAAAATTTGCTCGCCACAAAAATTTCGGAGACAAAATCTCGGATTCACACTTAAAAAAAAAAAAACTTGGCAAAGTTTTTTGCAAGCCAAGACGTCAGTTTAGTGATGGAAAAATCTGTCGTATTCTCAACTGAGAAAAGATTTTTTTTTCTTGATAATACGGTTTGCTCGAATAGGTCACAAATTGCAAATTTGTAGGACCCCCCCTCTACAGTATTTAAGCATTGTGTAAACTTTTTGCGAAGATGGAGAAATGCAAAAATATAGACAACAACAAACAATAATACAAAGACAACAACAAACAAAACAAAGACTTGAGTAAAAAATATATTGCCAAGTTTATTATCAGTCTTTGTTTTGTTTGTTGTTGTCTTGACTGTTGAAAGTACTTGAACAAATAACACAAACGTGAACTTTGGACAGTTTATCTACATTTTCGAACCCAATAGACAACACCTTATTTGAAAACTGATAAAATATAATAAAAATTAAATAGACAGATTTTATCGATTCTTTTTAATCAAACTTGTTTGATGAATACTTGCTGCCTAAATATAACCTATTCATATATTCATAAACTGGAAAACTTGTTGTGGGTGGTATATTGGCTTGCAAACAGATATTGAATGACAGAAGACAACAACAAACAAAACAAAGACTTGAGCAAAAAATATATTGCCAAGTTTATTATCATTGAAGAAAATACATTGACAAAATATGGTGACAGTTCACTATGGTGCATATTCAAATAGAATGTGAGAAGGGCATTGTTCTGAGGACAGTTTTGTAGTCCTCAAAGAGTGATGTCCTGATGTTGTTGAGTGATTTCACAGTGGAGGCTTGTATTTGTACTAAGTCGGTCCTAAAATAGGTTCAACGTACAAAACATTAGGAACTTGGTATTACGCAGAGTAATCTGGTCGTGGTCACTGATACTTTCGTATTCGACTAACTGTCATCCGACATAGACTGACTGACTGACTCAACTGACTGACTCCCTCGTTACTCTTACTATTCCTACTTATTATAGTTCACCACAAGAAAAACATGGCTTCGGGAGTTTTTGTTTATTTTTCTCTGGTATTTCACTTTTTGCTTGATAATACGCAATTTTAGAATTCATCTCATGATTTTCAAGACTCTGCATCATAGGCAATAGAATTCCTTTTTTACATGCTGCTATTATTTGGAAAGTTGAAAGTTTGATATGGTCTGTGATGTCATATGTAATGATTATTGGGAGTGAGGCTGGACAAAAAAAATGCGCTTTTTGTTGTTGTAGTAGTGGGGTGGGAGTGGGGGTGGTGCAAAGGCTGTGACAGCCTGGGCGTTCATATCGGGACAGCATCCAATCAAAGAGTAAAATAAAAATTTAGTTTTTGAAATTTGAAATAAATGTTTATTTCATGTTTCATCTGTTTTTACAATAATATCTTCCTTTCCCAGTACTAGGCTCAATAAGCCTGTCCCCTCTTAGGGGTATACAATCAAGGAGTTGCACCAAGCATTACCAAACCTCTGCGTGTCATTGCGTTGTTGTTTTTTGGTTTTTAATAATAATGTCCATATTATATCATCATATACACTTCATTCAAGATACCATCTCCTGTGGTGAATGATATTTTATTTAATGTGGGCTGTTGATTTTAATAATAGTTCCTCAGTTCTTCTTGATAGCATTTTTGAGTAAAGTTAGTTTGTGTTTGATATTGATTGATTGAGTTATCCATTGATATTAATATTTTTGTCTTATGTTGATAACTGTGTTTTGGTTGTTCATGATGTGCTGGTTGATATGTGCCTGAATATATATTCAAAAGTAAAGATAATTTTCTGAATTTTATGAGGAATCAGTTTGACATGTAAATTAATTGTAACTTCACTGATGCACCACATGGCACCAATAAAAACAGCAGCAACAGCAGCAGAATAGAAAAAGAAAGGAAAGGTAAGTATGTCAGAATATTATACTTTTCAAAATTTACAAATTCTGATCTGTCTAAATTTGGTTTTGTTTGAAATACACCAAAATATTTTTCTCTTTGGGACCAATAATTATAAATCTATTATCTTGGAAATAAATCTAAAGTTAAAACAATAAAAATTTTTCAATTTTTTTTTGTTTAAATAATCTTAAAAAAAATTAGCTATCATTGTTTTCAGTCCTTGCTCCTTGAACACACTTTTTTCACTGTTTTCTTACATGAATTGTGAAAGTTTAGTGATATATTATTATAATGTTAATTGATTTATCGCAATTTAGGCCCATGCTGTAAGGCTGATGATAAAGCTTTTCTCAGATGCTATTTTGTTTTTGTTAGACCTACAAAAGAGCTATGATGAGTCATCTGAGATGTCAACTGTCCCATTTGGGTTGCGTGTGGCAATTTTTGTACAGGTAATGTCAACATGTCAGGCTTTATTTTCGGACAGCAAAATAAAATAAAACCATGACTTTGTGTATAATTTTATACTTTGTAAAAGACATGTATTAATTAAAATGACTTAAATTTTGTCACAGAGAATTTGTAAAGACTTAGAAAAGAATAAATTATTACTTGGTTCAGATGCCCTCTGCTACTATTCCTAACTTTAAAAAAATTTCCTAACTGCCCTTTGGATCTTTTCACCACTCAGGGCCAGACTTAGATGAAGAGAGGCTCTAGGCTATTTCACTTGTGAGGCCCCCATTCTCACAAGTAGAGGAAAATGGAAGAGTGTTAAATTGAACAGTTTGAGTAAAACCGAGGATTGGCTTTTTAAAGTTACTGAAGGGTTATTTAGATTCTACAATGCGTTGACAACATGTGTAAGAAAGGTTTATGGCAGAGTCAAAAATATTATAAATCATGACTAGAGGTCCCTTAGATTTTGTGGCTCTTGATTTTGATTTACCAGCTAAGCCTAAATCTGGCACTGCCACCATTCCTAGTTTGAGGTACCAGTAGGGCCAGCATTAGGAAACCTGGGTTTAACTTTTGCATCAAACACAACTGATGAACACAGAACACTCCTTCCAGGGATATATAATCTCAGAATAAAACTACAGAAAATAAAAAGAAAGTCAAAGCAACATCCAAATTACAATACAACAGACTCTTGAATGATCCAAACTGCAAAGGGATGTATACTGACAGTGAGAAAAGCAAATACAATGAACTAACTGAGAATAGAAATTCAAAGTGGGATGCAATAAGAGAAACTTTAGTGACATCAGTAAATGAGATCATGGCAAAAAAAAAAACAAAAAAAAAAAAAAAAAGATAAAAGGAGTGGATGACATGAAATTCTCAACATGATGAAAAAGTGACAACAAGCAATTCCAAGGTTCCATGTACAGAATATAGTACATTACACAAAGAAATTAGAAACAGATGCAGACAGACAAAAGAGGGATGGATTAATGAAAAGTGTACAGAAAAAGAAAGAATGAGCATCACAGACAAGTCAGATATGCTTAAAAGATTAAGAGAAAAAACAGGCCAAAAATGTGCTCATTGTTAGGATGCATGAAATCAAAAGAGGGAACACTAATAATATAAAAAGAAAAACTACTCCAAAGACAGGCTATATGTTGGAGAACACTTCCAATATAAAAGAGGGGAATCTGCAATACATAAAATTATGGAAGAACCATGAATATTAAAGTCATCTGGACACAGAAACAAAACAGTAGGATCAGATGGAATTGTAAGAAAGATGCTAAAATGATGCTTAAATCATTTCGGATTTGAAAAAAGATTTTGCAGAAAGACGAAATCAAATATACAACTGGTGAAAGAACTGTTTGAACTGCTTGTTAAATTTGATTTATTTGGGAAAGATATTAGAATAATACAGAACTTATCTGCACATGGATAGAAAATGAATTCTGTAAATACACAAAAATAGAAAGGAGCATAAAACAAAAAAGTATCTCCTAACTGGACTTATTCAAACTTTACAATGAGGTGATTCTGAGAGAACTAAAAGTTTTACCAATATTATTATTGTTGACAGATGCAATCTTAACAACATAAGATGTGCAGATGCATAGTGTTGATAGAGGACATAGAAAGGAAACTGCATAATCTTCTACAGAAGGCAGTAAAGGAAAGTGAGAAGAAGGGACTAAACATTAATTGTAAGAAAACAGAATGTAATGCTTGTCAGCAAGAGGTACAGCCAAAAAAGTGAACTACAAATTGAAGAAGACTAAAATGAAGCAAGTATGAAAATTTAAATATCTGGAGCATATTTTAACAGAGGAAGATGATATGACACTGAAATCTAAAGCTACATTGAAATAGCAGTTAGCAATAAGAAAAAAATTAAGAAATAGGAAAATTTTGTTAGAAATAAAAAAAATGAGTGCTGAACTGTTATATAATATTGGTCATCCTATATTGCAGTGAATCTTAGCCAGTCTCCTCACAGATGAAGAAGAGACTTGAGGCAACAGAAATGTGGTTCTACAGTAGGATACTGAGAATATCATTGACTAAACATGAATTATAAAGAAGTTTTAAGGAAAATGTATATAAAAATGAGCACTTAAAATCAGAATGAGGCAGTTGAGATTTCTCAGACACACAGTGAAGAAAGTGGATTTGAAGAATCTGATACTCATAGGAGATATTGAAGGCAAGAGGGACAGAGCAAATCAGAGAGTAACTGAGCTTGGGTAAATGAATGCAGATCAGGTAGTTGGGGAGATAGTAAAAAAAAGACAAATATTGTGAAGATTCTATGATAGAAAGTTGTAAAGAGCAATGACTGTATATAACCTGAAGGGACTCATAACATTGAAGATGTGAAAATGATACTCATTGCTCATGAGAACAACTTGTTACCAAATTTTCTATATCTACTGATCTATATGTATGGTTTACACATTTATATTATTTGCTGTCACTCTCTCCCTCAAAATATAATGTTCACACAAACATATAATTTCAAATATATATTTTTTTTAAAGCTCAGTATCCTTTTCAGAAAGAAGAATAAGAAGAATGAGGAGGAGGAGGAAAGTCTTTTGGGGAAGAAGAGGTGTATTCATGCTTTTATACCATAACTGAATGTAATAACCTGGATTGGAATTTGAACATTGCATTCTGATTCCACTTCTAATGCTCATGGTCATTACATCCTCCATATATCCTAAAATGACTGTTGCAAATACAGAAAAACTTTCATCTGTCTAAAGCCTAGTTTCCAACTTAAGGACAAACATCTATCTCATAAATAAAGGCATATACATATATTTATATTAATACATTCAAATAAGATTTAAACTTTTCAAAATATAAACAATGTATTTAATTTATATTTGTTTCACTCACAAACAGAGAAGATGATAGTTTTGTAATTGTTGTTTATCAATATTTGCTGGTCAAATCCAAAGATATCTTTGATTTTGTTATGGTCTCATTAATTCACATCATTTTTAGGAGAGGATGACTGTCAATATTTGACTTTCATAAGAGAACTGAATACAAAAAAGCTAAAATAAATTTACAAATAAAATTAAATTATTTCATTTCATGGGCCTGAAATGAAGTATCAATGTATTTTTAACAGCATATTTACATGGGAACCAAACAGGAAGAATTCAACAAACAATATTATCAACAATACAATCAGTTACCAATTGCATAATAAAACAAAGCAATATATGGCTAAGTGGAGGCAAGCCAACTAATTTCTTAATATTCAATTAACATCTCCCCTCTCAAAAACAATCTTTTTTCGTTATTTTATCTACCCATAGTTCATTAAATTAAATATCTGAGCATTTTTTATTTTTCTCCCTAATGTCATTTTAACAATATACTTTTCATTTCTCATTTTTTTTTCTTTTCATAAATGTTTTCCTCTGTCCTATTTGGTACAAATGTCTCTTTTGAGTTGCTGTCATATTTTAAGTGTTTACTATTTTTTGGGATTTGTCCTTTCTGGATTTCTAACTTGTATATCCTGTTGTTTTTACTTACTGAGTTAACAATTCTAGCATCAGTTAAAGTTTGCTGATCGTTCATCTTTATTCTGACCTGATCACTGATTTTTACAGAAGTTAAATTTCTAGCACTGTCT
This sequence comes from Acanthosepion pharaonis, assembly GCA_903632075.3. Classification (NCBI taxonomy): domain Eukaryota; kingdom Metazoa; phylum Mollusca; class Cephalopoda; order Sepiida; family Sepiidae; genus Acanthosepion; species Acanthosepion pharaonis. The sequence goes on from CAHIKZ030004884.1 coordinate 287,901, forward strand.
TTTATTATATAACTTTCTAAGTCCTTGCTTTAAAGTATTTACATCTTCTACTTATATGTTTTAAAATTAGGCCTCTTTAGCTCTAATTGCTTTCAGTGACATGATACTGTATTATTCATTTAGCCCATTAAAAGTTCAGGTGGTCTCTTGTGATTAGCTGTGATCAGGGTGCTATGATATGCCATTAATATGATGAGCACATTAAATTGTTTAAATATTTTAAAAAATATATTTTTCTGTTTCAGTCTGTCTTTTCTTTGAATTAATGTTTACTTTTAGTTCTGACACAATGTTTTATTGTGTGGGCTAGCAATGAATTATGAAGATATTTTTCACACAGGGTACAGCACATTTAAAAATAGTAACCGCACTTGAAGAATTCAGCAAACATATATCAACCTGATTGTTTGTTACCAATTGTCCCATAATACATTAAAACAGGTCAATATATAGATAAGGGGAGGTAAATGTTTGTCCCTTATTCTCATAAATTATAACACTGTTTCTACGTGAAACATTGTGAATTCTTTTGACGAGAATTTTGAAAATTTAAATTTCAGATGTATATGTTTATTTAAAAATAGAAATTTAAACTTCAAGAATATTTAAATCCATATTCTCAACATTTACCTTTACTTTGATATACCTAAAACATTTGTAGCAATTTGGACCCTTAATACCTCTTCTTTAATCCTAAAGAATGATAGTTTGTCACCAGACTTTCATTTATGATAAACAAAACTATGAACAGAATTTCAGCACAGTTTAATAAATATTCCATCAAAAAACCCAGTTTATCCAAAAGGACTGCTTGACATCATTATGATTGTTTTGTCACATGACATTTTTTTATTCTTTTAAAAAGCACTCGAGAATTTTAATAAAACCCAAACATATGAAATTGGATTTATACTTTTTTTCTCAAAAATGACAACAAAAATGTTAAACACTAAATTTATCAGATTGTTTATTTGCAAGAATAATTCTCTATTCCTAATATTCTAAAAATATACAAACCAACTACAATGCATTATTTATTATTTACAATGAAGACAATTTTTTTATCCATAGATTTACTTTTTTATCCATAACTTTCTGTGAACAAGAATATTTAAGAAAACACATAATGAGGAGTAACTGTAATTATAAGTTTTGATAGAAATACATGTAAAAATTGTTGATTTCCCAATGAGAGTGGGAATGACTATTTATTTTGTATTTAAATACAAAATTATGGCTCAAGGCCAAAGGGAAGTGAAGAAGGGCTGGTTTTCATTGACTATCCTAGTCCTAGTTGATCACAATCATAACCCATTCTTTCAATACAATATACTCAATCACCACAAGAACTTGTCCATCACCTCCAAATTCTACATGTACCACAATACAACATATTCACAAGGGACCTACAAAACACTCTATGATGTAAAAATTTGTACAGTTTATATATATCTTTTTTTAATACATTTTCTTTTTTTTCCTATAAAAATATATAAAAAATTTCATGATGCATTTAATGATGGAGGAGAGAATTAACCTAAAAAGAAACTAAATAATGAAACAAAATATTCAAACTAAAACAAAACAGATGTTAGTAGGAATTGTCCACCCCTCAAAATAATAAGCGGCCACTGTATTCTGCTGCTCGATAGAATCAAGCAGCACAATCACTAATGGAGTGGGAAAGGAAAACTTAAACAGGGTTGTGGGAAAAACAAAGTCTGACCCAGCCGAGATGAAAAAAGAGGACAAAAACAAATTGAAGAGGTTGGGAATCTCGACATGGCTCATAACAAAAGAGAGTGACACGAACATGCCAGGAACAATACTTATTCACATTAACTCGGAAAACATAAAACAGTCTATCTTAACTAGGGGAGAGTTCACAGGATACTGCCCCATTGTGTTCAGGGGGATTTAAAAGAGAAAATCAAGGCTATCCCTGTTCATGTGAACCAGGCTCGCCATAGATACCCATCTTTTGCTAAAATCTTTTATATCAGATGCTTTCTATTAGATCTGATCATCCTGAGCTGATGCCCAAAGAATCCAATAAGATCCTGATGAAAATAATACTCATATCGCAAGGTTCCCTCTGTTCGTGACATCCATACCACCATTCCTGCCACAGCTAGCAATGTGAGAAACACCATCCATTTCACAACCCAGTTGTATACAAGATCAATGGACACAAGCTGATCAGGAGCAATACGAGACATCATCTCACCGACAGAGTCCCAGAAAGGGTGCACCTGAGGACAAAGGTAGAAGGCATGTGAAGCCATTTCTTCTAAACCAAAGTCACACTAATGACAATCGGGCAAATCCACCCAGCCCCATCTGAAGGCTATGCCATTGAGAGGTAGCATGTTATGAATCAATTGCTAGGTAAGCAAAAATTCAGGGTTGCTGAGGTAGTTTACCACTGGTGCCCAAGACCAGAAAGAGCATAATGAGAGTGGGAATGATTGTATAAGTTTTCCTCCTCCCATTCTTATAGTCAGAAGGACACAGAATGCATGCTGGGAAATTTTTCTTAGCCAATAAATTGAGATGGCTTGTGTTCTGACATGACTCTGCCAATTCAAGTGGTTTGGGTTGAATTGTCAAACTCTCTGCCTGTAGGCAGAGAGGAAGCCAAACAAAGCTATGCTGAAGGGGAGAGTCACATCTGGGGAGGTAAACAAGCGCGAGCCTGTGCCTGTAATTTTTGCCCAAGCCTACGGGCTCAAATTCACCCAACATAAAATAATAGTTTTGTGCCACATCCTGCCTTGTGTGGAGACAAGGTAAATAACCTCAGTTCAGATCTGCTTTACCTACTAGACAGACATACTGTGTTTGCTTAATTGACTTTGCTTTTGTGTACAAACACCAACTCTTAGTTTGTGAATTCTTTTGCCTTCTTAACAATTTTGATTTGCTTTAATTATATTATTTGCTTTCTTGCATGATTGTTGCTGTTTCATCTTTTTGACTGCCTTTCTTTTCATTGCAAACTTTATTAATTCTGATTGTGTTATTTATCTTGCACTTTAACAATAGCTTCTAACTCATCAGGTTATGAGCCCAGGAATAGGCTCTATTTTAATGGTGATGAATCAAAATATGAGTTATGGAAAGTAAAGTTTTTAGGTTATATGCAGATCCAAACATTATACAAAATAATTTTGGCCCCTTTTGATCATTCCAATGACGAAGACTACCATGAAAACAATGCAAAGGCGTTTGCTGAATTAATTCAATTTCTCGATGATTGAAGTTTATCTCTTATTATGAGAGAAGCCCCCAATGATTGGAGAAAAGCACTGCAAATTTTGAGAGAGCATTATTTATTGAAAGGAAAGCCAAAAATAATTTCCCTGTATACAGAAGTAAGATCCAGCAAAGCCAACACTGAAACTATTATGGGTTATATTATTTTAGCTGAAAAATCAGCCACTTTATTAAAGACTTCTGGGGAAATTATTGGTGATGATTTATTAATTGCCATGGTCTTAAAAGGTCTTCCATCTGATTTCAAGCCATTTTTCAACTTTTATCACTCAGAAAGACAAGGTAAACTTAGGTATAAGAGTACCGGAAAAAAATGTGCAAATATCCAGCAAATAATTCCCCCTTAAAACACCATCTTTTATTTATTCCAAAAATACTTCTAATACAATATTGATTATGATTGTTTGGGTTGATGATATACTAATTGGTGCCAGTTGCAATTATGTGTTAAACAATATAGAAACACATTAAGGTGAAGAGTTCAGAATGACTGATGTTGGAAAGTTTTCTTTCTTTCTTGGAATACAGTTTAAGTTTACAAGCAATCATATCAAAATAAATCAAACAAAATAAATTGAAAAGATTCTAACCAAATTTAAAATGCCTGATTGTAAACCTTGATCAATGCCTTGTGAAATTGATATCAATCTAATGGATGAAAGGAATGTTGAATCAGTGGAAATAAAATACTACTGAGAGATAGTTGGCAGTTTTATGTATGTTATGACAGCCACTCATCCTGATATTAGTTATGTGGTAACAAAACTGTCACAATATTATGCAAATCTGACCATGGATCACTTGACAAGAGCCAAACAAGTCTTGCGCTATTTGAAAGAGACAAAAACACATTGTTTAGTGTTTAATAAGTCAAATAAGCCTCTAACTTTAAGAGATTTTTGTGATGCTGATTGAGGAAATTCAAAAGATCACCATAGCATTACAGAATACAGTTTCTAATTAACACCAAACAGTTCAATGATTTTGTGGAAAACAAGAAAGCAACCTACAGTTGCATTATTAACCTGCGAAGCAGAGTACATGGCATTGGTGGCTGCCATACAAGAAGCAAAATTCCTTAGTCAATTATTAGCCCCCATAATTAATGCAACTAATGACCAAGCCACAATCTATTGTGATAATCAAGGTACTATTGCTTTAGCTAAGAACTCAGTCTACCATCAACGTTCAAAACACATAGACAAAGTACCACTTCATAAGGACTGAAATTCAAAAAGGTATAATAAAATTGGACTATATTCCAAAAGAAGAAAATGTTGCCAATTTGTTTACTAAATTTATTGGCAGGACAAAATTAAACAAATTTCTTACTGCTCTAAATGGAGCGCTATACTGAACATATGTCTTTTGGCATTTTAATTGCCACAATTTTTGTTTTTTATCCCCTCTATTTTTTTATTCCCCTCTTTCTTTTTTTGTAAAAAAAATTATTAATAGAAGATTAAAAAAAAAAAAGGGGGAATAAAATTTTTTTTCAAGCTCAAAAGTCAAACATTCCTATTAATTATATAAAATTTTAAGACTAAATACACTACCCATAACTTTGAGAAGAATAATTATGATTGCATATGTTGAAATCATTCTTTGTGTTGGTTTAATTGTTAAAATTTGGCCAATCCTCTATTTATGACCTTTCTCAGATGCATTAAAAGCTGAACTGTTTGCCTGAGCATGTCACCCCTTGCTGAGTTTTCTAAAATCACTTTTGGTCAAGACACCAACATGTGTGAAGATCTTGGAGAATTTTATGCAACTAATTAAAGGAATGCTTTTCTTGTTACCACTAATAGTGAACTATAATCTGGTCTACAAACTTTTTAATAAAGTAATAAGCTAGGAAGCCTTGTTTCTCCTCTGAGACCAACTGGATAAGACTTCAATAATTTAAAAAAAAATCACTTTCCTCCTTTAATTTCTAGCAGAGGCTCAATATCTATTTTTGAACCATCCAAAGTGACTTGGGTAATGGGCCTGCCATCAATAGGGTGCACTCCACCACAGCATCTAGGACAGATGTAATGTGGTAATTTTTGCATTTCTTGTGCACCTAGGTGTTGCATTTGGAGCACAAGATCAAATTTATACCCACTCCGCTACAGCAGACAGCACAGGGAAATGCACCAGACTCGTGCAACTTGTCCAGGTCAACACCAGAAATCATGAACTTGGTCTTTTTCATCTTGACATGGTGTCACTTGCTCTCCATGCCTATCTTCATAATCATAATGTAAAAATTATGATTATTCTTTTGGTGCCTGAACAATAATGTACTTGTATTTCCTATATATTGAGTGAACCCAAAACAGTATCATTGCTTTGTGCTCAGAGATGTGTTGGAACAGGCATTTGTATATTGAGCCTTTAAAAAGAGATAGGGTATATTCTGTCTTGATCTTATTTAGTTTTTATGGATTCTATACAAATGAATCAGTTCTCCTTTTCATGGCATCATTTTCTCTTGAGCATTAACAAAGAAATTTTAAAGTGGCTGGCTCTGTGTCATTCCAATTCCATTCAACGGTTCAAAGGCAAGTCTATTGGTTTGTTAAAGAATCATGCTCATCCTTTATCACATGGACAACATATGTGGAAAATATTAATCAGGTGATGTCTTCAGAGAAAGATAAATGTATGACTGAATGCAGAAAAATTCTCAGGTATGTCCACTACCTAAGGTCTAACCAAATGAGCAAACAGCATTTTTTTACTTCTTGATTAGGTCAAGAATATTTGTTCAGCCATTGTAAAAGGAGAGATATCAATTTGAAATGAAATAGGTAGGATGTTAAATCAAAATCAATAGATACATTGAAAAAGATTGAAAAGTGTAGAATGAGAATGATGAAAGTATAACATAAAAATGCAGGCTGTGGTAGGGGAGGATGGGGTAAAATGAACAGTGGGTTAAGATGAACCAACACTTGTATACAAGTTAACAGAGACCCCATAAACCTCTGATATCACACACATTAAGCAACATGTCACCACAGGTCCCTGAGTGATTGGCACCGATTTATTGCCAGTTTGAGAGTTTGTGTGCGAAAAAAGTGTTTTGACGATCATCAAGTGAAAAGTTGGAAAGTGAGAATATCATCAAATACTCTGGTAAGTATAATTGTTTTCTTTTCATTGTTAATTACTGGAGGTTGAATTGTTATTTGACTGTTCTTCTGTGCAAACTGTTAATAGTTACAGAGTGGATTGCCTTGCTGCCGTGTGGTAAGATGAACCCTTGAGCTGGGGGTAAGATGAACCCCAACATGTGTGCCACATTATTCTCTCCCCCCACCTCTTGTGGGGATACCAGGGACTCATTCGATATAAATAGTATCCCCACTTCTGGATATTCTGTGCTATAAATTTCCTCTTTTCTGTTGCTCTCTTCATTTTGATTTTCTCTTTTGCCTGTTTGTCATTTCTTCCTAGGCCTACATCACTTATTTACATTAATGGAAACATCAGTTTGTTTTGTTGAAAAAAACTAAGTAGGCCTCTCATTTTAGACTAGAACATTACTCTTATCCCCATGATATCTGAACCATTTCAGATGCCTCGGAAGTATGTTCGAAAGACGAAGCGGGCCAAAGTCCTCATCGATGTGATGAAACAGGCTGCTGCTGAATTCACTGCTGGTGCTCCCCTATGAGAAGTATCACGGAACTTCAACATCGACCATGCCACACTACGTCGCTTCATTGTGAAGTCAAGAGATAAAGCAGATGAAGACATCATAACTGGATATGACAGACTGTCAAAATTAAAATGTGTGTTCCCACTGCAAATGGAGAATGACCTGGCACGGCACATAACACACTTGTCCAACCAATTTCATGGTCTGAGTGTAGAGGAATGTCGGGCACTTGCCTTCTAGTTTGCAAAAAAGAATGCCATTCTGGTTCCGGCCAACTGGGAAAGGGAAAATAAGGCTGGTAAAGACTGGTTCTACTCATTTAAAGGTAGACACAAATTAGCCGTTAGAGCACCAGAACCTATGTCTCTTGCTCGGGCGACTGCTTTCAACTGTTACAATGTAGACCAGTTCTACAATAATTTGGCAGCAGTTATGGACAGATTCAAAGTTCTCTGCAAGTAATATTTGGAATCTCGATGAAACTGGCTTCACCACTGTGCAAAATCCTGGAAAAGTTGTCACGGAGAAAGGAAAAAAGCAAGTTGGATCTCTGACCAGTGCAGAACGTGGTGAATTAGTGACACTGGAATATTGTGTGAATACTGTAGGGAACGTGATTCCACCATTGTTTGTGTTTCCATGGGTGAAGTTTCGAAAACATTTCTTGAATGGTGCACCTGCTGGCTCTATTGGAAGAGCATCTTGCACTGGCTGGATGAATGAAGACCTGTTTGTAGATTATATGCTACATTTCATTCAACACACTCTTTGCACGAAAGAAAGACCAGTACTTCTAATTCTGGATAATGTGGAAGCACATATCATGATCAAGACAATTGACCTTGCATGTGAGAATGGCATTGTTCTGCTCACACTTCCTCCCCGCACATCCCACCGATTACAACCTCTTGATAGAGCTGTCTATGGTCCATTTAAGAAGGCCTACAATGAACGGGTGGATTCGCTCTCATTCTGGGAGAACAGTTACCATCTACGACATTCCCACCATTGCTTCTGAAGCTCAGCTCTGTGTCATGTCACAACGCAATATCAAAGCAGGATTTGTAGCCACTGGCATCTATCCATACAATAAGAATATATTCATAGATGCTGATTTTGCTTCAGCTGCAGTTACTGACTGTCAAAATCCTGAAGCAAATGCAGATGCTGCAGATCTGGATCCAATTCCTGGTTCAAGCTCAGGTGCTGTGGGTTCACTGCCGATCCCAAGACCTAGTTCTTGTGGCATGGGCCAACTGCCTGTTTCCAGTTCTTATGAATACGTCTCGCCATCAGCAATCTAACCTTTCCCAAGAGCTGAACCAAGAAAAACAAAAGGGGGAAAAAAGAAAAGAGCAACCAAAATACTGACTGACACACCAGTCCAAGATGAATTGGTAGCAGAAAAGGCAAAGGTTAAACCCACCAAAGACATAAAAAAGAAACTGTTTAGCCAAACATCCCAAAAGACAACAGCCAATGTCACTTCGGATGATGACAGCAATGATAAAGACTGTGAGTCCATGGCCATGAACGATTCTGATGTATTGGATGACAAACTAATAGAAGGCGATTTCAAGAAAACCACATGTCAATACATCACCAGAGTCAATGTAATTGATGGTGATGAACTCGAGGGTGTCTTCTTGAAGAGAATCCAAGGCTGAAAAGCCATGGACGGCAGACAGGCCTTCATTATCGACCCCGATGATGAAGCATCATTCGATAGACAAGATATTGTAAAAAAAACTACCCGCGCCAAACAACTTGTTGGGGAGTGAACGCAAATCCAACCAATGGGTCTTCCCCTGTGACCTGAAAAAATTCAATCTTTCACAGACTGGAATGTGACTGTATTGCCATGGTGGTTGTTGTTGTTTGTTTTTTTACAAGTGTACAGCTGGATGCTACAGTTGGACAGTAAAGTTTCAGGTCTATGCTTTTTTCTGTAATTTAAATCATTTTGTCCTTTCTTTTCTGTTATTTTGTAATATCTTTTTTCTCCCTTCAACTTACCCAATATGTGGGGTAAATTGAACCTTTCTAACACCATTTTTCAAGTGCTTTAAAAATGTGGAAGACATATTATGAAAACATCCAAATTGTGGATGGTCAAAGGTAAATGGCAAGTGCTCAATTTAACACCAGCATAGACTGGATGACATTACCACGGGAGACACCAGGTCAAAAAATCTAAAAAGTGGTTCATCTTACCCCATCCTCCCCTAATGTTTAATTATAGATGGTAATGCAAAAATGTTATTATGTGAAGAATTCTGAGAGTACTTCATAAGGTGTATGTCAATCTATCTAGTCTACAGTGAATTTCAAACTGAACCTTTTATTTAATCTAAAAGAGTAGATTGTTCTCATATATCCTAACATACATGCTGATTCTTTCAGATGTATAATTCTCCAGTGTTCTTCTTTGTTCAATATTTTCACTACTTTCCATGGGGTTAATCTATGAAACATACATATGGGTATTTCTGTATTTTGTATTGCAACCTCTGGTAACATCCTGTTCATAAAAGTAGCTTATATTCCTATGCCTTGAACAAACCACACTGTTCTTGCTTTATATCCAGTCTAATTCTGTGATTACAATCCTAAGGATACTTTTATTAATGTGGCTTATCCACCTGATTGTCAAATGGAGCTTGCATTTATTTTACCATGCATCTGAAAAACAAATTTGCCACATGCTTGATAGGCTTGACATTTACTGATGCCATCTAAATTGATCTTAGTGATGAAGCCCTAAATAACCTTTCTTCAAGTTGGTAACAGTTGGTAACAAGCTTTTTGATCAGTGAACAGAAAGTTCATGTTCTGAGGAACTGAATAAAAATTTTTCTTTTTCACTCAATTTAAGTAGGAGTTAGACCTTCAAATATTTAGCAGCAACTGAGAAAAAACATTAGCAGACATATCAAGCAAGTTCAACTCAGCAATTCACCCAAGCAAATTTTAATGAACATTTCTATATGCACAGGACTGCTCATACGTTTTTAAGAGACATTATATGTTTTCTATTTCCTCAGAGGTATTATTGACTTTTACCAAATAAATTCTTATTGTCTATTAAACTCTGTTTAGTTTTTCTTCCTTTCAGTGATAAGAGAAGAGGCAAGATGAACAAGGTGAGCCTGGTAGCTCATCCTGCTCATTTCTATATCATAGCTTTTCTCCCTCTTTTCTCAACTCATCAGTAACCAACAGACTAATTTTGGCTAATACTAATTTTTGATCATTCTGTCAAAAATTTTTTTACACAATAGTAGCAGTCACATTCTCTGCCTACTTTTATTAACAGTGCTGCCATACTTCCTCATAAAGTTAGTGGTTACTATTAACCCAACTTTAACCACAAAGATTTATACCTGTTTCTTTTTGCCTATGAAGATAGATCTATCTTTTAACATTTTGCCATTGTTATATATTTCATTTATGATTTTGGTAACCTTATTTATCCTAAAATTATCTAAAACTGACAGTGTCTCTATTAAAATCTCATCTGGTCCCATTGCTTTGTTTCTGTCATCTTGGACAATGCTAATCTTACCTTAGATTTCAATATTTTAAATTGTTCCATACATTTTTTATAGTGTTGGTTTATCTCCCCTGTTATTATGGGATAGCTCTCCAATGTACTTTTTACATTTTATGCATGCAGTTGATGAGCATATTTTCTGCCCTGCTATTTCTTTTATCTTATGTTCTATAGTGTTTCTACAGACTTCTCATTGGGCTATTCATCTGTAATTTTTGTATGGTGTATTGCCATGTTTGTTCTTGGGAGAAATAGTGCAATGGTTTTCTGTTGCCTTCTCCATTCTAGTTAGCTGAATGTTGACCATTTTTAGTTTATACACCATTTAGTAGGTATTAATTTTCATCTTACAACATTACTAACTAACTCTCCTTGTCCTTTTTTATTATTTTTTTTTCTTACAGCATTACTAATTATCCTCTTTGACACAGCTCAATGAAAAAAAATTGTTTGCATCTTAATTTCCCAACTGTTACAAGCACTCACTTATATGTGGCAAGAGATTGGTGGACTGGTTCACAGACAAGTCACATGTCAGTGAGGTTCACACATAAGTGACAAAGGTAGCATAAGAATTTATTCAGAAAAAAAAAAAATGTTTCAAGAATAAAAATAAATATTGTACACAAAAAGTTTTCCTCGTCAATAAAATATGAGAATTTATAAAAAACAAAGTTTGAAAATAAAAATATTTGAAAGATCTTTTTTAAATAGAACATTTAAAGGCTATCATATTTCTATATTTCAATAAAAGTGGATGAACAGCAACTTGAAAGGAATAGGTTCTAAATATTTGTACTAAAAACTAGCAGCAATAATCATTTGTATTCACAATTTTCTTTTGGGCAAATCTGTGCTAACTGGATCCAAAACCAACCAATATAAAAAAAAAAAAAACAAGTTAAATTTTATAAAAGTCAGTTTGTTTGGTTCATCCTTTGCATGTATAAAACATAACTTTTAGAAAAATTTGTGAGCAAGTCTTTAAAGTCTAGGTTTTATCTCTTGAATAGCAGTATATGATGGCTTTTCAGTAGCAGTATGAAAAGGACAGTGTTAGGAGAACAGTATGAGATAGGAAACTGGTTAAGATGCTTCATGTCAACAAGCATTTTCTTCAATGACTGGTTGTCAACATTGCAACTTCTTAAAAGTGCTTACTCTCAAAAAGCCACAAAGACTTGTACAATTTTTTGAATCCTAGTCTGATGATTTTCTTTTGAATGCTGAGAGATTTTCTCTTTTACAACTTTTTTTTTCTTTTAATATATAATTTGTGTTAATAGTAAATATTTTTTTCACCTCTATACATTAAACACAGTTTTTTATTTTGCTATTTCTTTCCTTTTTTGATATTTTCTTCATATTTTGCAATCTAATTTTAATCTTATCTACATTTACATTATTTGGACTGTTATGCTCACCTTCAGTGCCATATTCACAACATTTTTGCCATTGTATGCTCCCATCTTCTTCAGATGATTGGAATTTCAAACTGAACCCTTTATTTCATCCACTGTGTTAGATTGTTCTAGTTCCACGTGCCATGCCTCTTCCAGACGTCTTAGTTATTTCCCTTTAACTCAACTCTCCAAGTTTGTGCTTCACTACTGCTGTGGCCTGGAACTAAACGCACAACTCTTTGGGTCTTGTCACTGGATCTAACCAACGTCTTTATCCACTAGGCCGTCTGTCCTTGAGGAATAATTTATGAATTAATTTTTTTATAGTAGATTGTTCAGCCTTACTTGTTTTAGATTTATGAATGAATTTCATATTATATATGCTAAAGTTTTAAATTAGTTGAAGTTTCTATAACCTCTCCAATTTCTGGTATCTCTTATTTCAATCTTCCATCACTAAATTCTATTGAACACATCTATTTTTTTACCTTAAATTTAGCAATCTGCAGAAAAAAAATGTCCTCATTGGCTTGGCTGTGCCAAGTTAACAGTGAGAGAAAAAAATCTCATGCAATGAGATTTGTTTTTGCCATGGCCAGTTTAAGTCACACAGTAGTTTTAGGAATAGTTATCATATATTGGTCTTATGCTGCTCCTAACAATACTAATAGTAGTCTTGAATTTCATCTAATGGATATATTTTTTAATAATACTATTATATAAATTAATAAATACTGCTTATTATTTAACTAATTTTAATTAGTAATAACTAATATTTATTAATTTATAATTGTAATAATTATTATAATTTATTTATTTGTCAAAATATTTTACCCAATTTTCTATGAATTCATGCTGCAATTCTCAAAAGATTTTCAAATTTCATCTTGATAAAAATAAAATAACACAAGCTTCAAAGTAACAGAGTTGTTAACGTAGTTTTTCAACAGGAAAGATAAAAGATATCAGTAAATCTTTGATCAGATAAGGAATGCTGATGCACTGATCAAAACAAATGATAAGCTGAGAAGTTCAAGTCTTATGAATTTATTATATGATCATAATGGTATCCCATCCCAATTGTATTTTGTGTTTTTGTTTTTATTCTTTTGCTAGTGATTAACAAAAACAATCTATCGATGACTGTTGCCCTGTAACTGTATGAATTTTCAGTTTCTCTGTCCTAGAAATGACCTTTATTCTTCTAAAACTCTGAAGGTGATAACTGCAGCACATTGAAGTAAATGTTTCACCAGGCTTGATCAATTCATAGGTAGGTGTTTTATTGGTTTCTTTTACAGTAAAATGGAAATTAATAAGAAAAGCTAGAATATATAGGTCAGTAAATGACCCATGTCCTTTGTGCATACATGAGAAACTATATATTACTAAGTTTATAAAAAATAAAAATTTACTGAATCAAAGAAATGAAATAGCTATTCTTTGCTGTCCTTGTCAAAAATTTTCCTTAGATAATATTTAAAAATAAAATAAAAATGAAAAAAATAAAAAAAATGGGAACTGGTAATATACATACTTATATTTGATATGAAAAAATAATTTTTAAATAATTTAAGTAATTCTGTTACATTTAATTGATTTAAAAAGAAATATCGTCTATTAGTAATTAAGAGAAAAAATAATATTTTAAAATTATAGTTAAATATAATGTATTCTAACCCAAACACTCCTTTAAGAAAGAATCTTTAAGTATGCAAGTACGAATTTAATGAAAAAATGCTGAAAATCTTTTTGTCATCTTATCTTACTTATTATAAAATGCAGGTTGTGTGTGTGTGTGTGTGTGTGTGTGTGTGTCTGTAACGTTTATATGTTGGATCGAATTTCCTACAATTTTTAGCCGATTTCAACAAAACTTCACAGGACTACATAAAATTACCTTTTGGTGGTTCTAATGGTGCCGAAAATGGGAAAAACACAGTTGTTTTTTAAGAAAATCAATTTGAAAACACGATTAAGACACATCATTGAGAATGAAAGGGGACAACTCACCCACGAAAATGTAAACAAAAGAGCATAGCATGATGAAAAAAGACGCCGAACTTGACGAAAACAAAATTTTATCGTCTAATGTTCATATTATTATTAAAGAGGAAAGATCAAAGTATTTTTTGGGGTATTTTTTTACATTTTTAATCGTTCCTAGCACGTCTGAAATTTTCGTTAAAAATATTGTTTTTTTTGGTCAAAAAAAAGAACAGATAATAAATCATTTTCAATCATTTTTTTCGATTTGATAAAAAAGATTAAAATCTTACTTTGATATTCTTTTAAAAATCAATTATCATTTTTTCAAAACTGATTTTAATAAAAACAGATATTATACTGTTTATTTAAAATATTTTGAACCAAGCTTAACTTAGCTTCTGCGCCAAAAAAATGTAATTTGAAAATAAAACAAAGCAGGTCATAACCTTTCGCGTCGCTTGACGATTGACGAAAGGCACATACATGACGTTTAGATAACTTACGGGAGGGTAATTCTTTCTACAGATGGAAGGAAGTGAAATTATTTACATTTAAGTGAACAAATTATTTACCTCGTTACTTTTAAGGAAAACTTTCAGTGCTCTAATATTTTATTTTTTTTTTTTTTGTACTTAGCTTTCATTTTTACGTTTACAATGGAAAATATAAAGAAATTAAAAAATAAGACTGTTAATAGTGAGATTAAATTTCATAAGAAAAAGGTATC